>BLSH010423046.1:1490822-1507074 GCA_018402905.1 Glandirana rugosa | reverse complement strand
AAAGTGTGGATTTCGGGACTAAAACCGGTCTGACCTCTCATAGTCATAACCTGTCTTCTATATGTCGAAGTGGGTTCGTTACGTCGTTCTCCTTTATTTGATCGTGACAATTCGGTGACATTACTGTCGTCTGATCGGAAGGACCAGAGAACCTCTTCCGTCAGAAAACATGTTCATTGCTCTCAGGTGTTTTGTCCAGTCTAATGATTGACCGGTAGTAATCGAGAAAACATGAAGACCGTAGTAATTTGGTATTCTGGTTGTATGAACTTAATCATTTCCCATCTCAAGTCCGTGCGATCGTTCGGGTTCCGTCCGGACCCGGACCCGGACTTTGTCCCGAAGTTCGGACGGACCAGCAGAACCCGAACTTCCAGGTGTTCGCTCAACTCTACCCTTTACTAATTCAAGTATGTTGGTCTTATGGTTTAATGATGCCAGAAGTACAAAAGAGCTAATGATGGCCAGTTAGTAATCTGACCTGTTTTGTGGACTCTCGTTACTTGTACAAAAGACTGCCTTCTCCAAGAGACCAGGAAGGCTAGTCTGCTGTCATTACAGTGGCTTAACAGTGCTAGTTTATTTCCTCTTGCTGCATTGCTTGGGTGAAGCTGTATATCTTCTGTCCAATACTGATACTCTCCAGTCTGGCCAAAATCAGGGCTTTAGGTGTGAAATAAGAAAATAGCTTTTGGAATTGGTTAGCTTCTATAAAAATGTGTTTCTTGTATACTGTATGTGTATATTTAATGTATTATTTACTTCTAGTTCTTGTCAACAGTACTGTGCATTAGACATGTGCACTGCCAAAAAATGTGTTCGTTTTCGTTTCATTCGGTTTTTTTGTTTTTGTTTTTTTTAGTTTTTCGGGTCATTCGTTATGATCAAAACTTATTTTGAATAAATTCGTAACTTTGGAAAAATGGGAAAATCCGAAAATTCAGAAATTCGAACATTCAGAAATTCAAAATTCGGAAATTCGAAAATCTGAAAATTCAGAAATTTGAAAGTCCCAAAATAATAACTAACAAATAATAACCAAGTATTAAATTAAAGATATTGGAATCTCCTTTCAAATTTGGCTATTAGTGAACATAACGAATATGAATTTATCCGAAGTTACAAATTATCCGAAATAACGAATGCTGCATCTAAACAAATGGAATGTAACAAATTAATAAAAATGAATAATAATAAAAAGTTTCTATTATTAAGTTATTATTATTATTATTAATTTGTTATGTTCCATTCGTTTAGATGCGGCATTCGTTATTTTGGATAATTCGTAGCTTCGGAAAATTGGCATGTGTTACATTCACTAACAGCCAAATTTGAAAGGAAATTGCAATACCTATAATTTTATAGTTCGTAATAGTTGTTATAAGTTAGTTATTTCAGATTTTCATTTTTATTTTCGAGTTTCCGAATTTTGGATTTTGAATTTTCGAATTTCGGATTTTTGAATTTCCAAATTGTCGAATTTTCGACTCTCAGAAAAATTTGTTAAATGGGTTTATGTTCGAATATTTCCGAATGAACACATTTTTTGAATTTCGTTTAAAAACAAATTTGGAAACAAAACAAATTGCACTAAAGAAGCTTGCATCCTAACAATCACCTCTGACATCCTGGCCGATGCTATTGGATCTGGGCAGCTGTGCTGTGCTAAGTAGCTGACAACAAACTTGTGGTGTTATTATGGAGGCACATGGAGGTGGCGTCTCAGCCAGTCAAACTCTGCCGCAGTAGAAGTGTCTATTTTAAAGCATATCAAAAGCCCCCCCCCCCCCCCAAAATTAGTTTTGGATAGAGTGGTGAGGAGTTAGTACTCCTGTTCTTCTTCTTTTTTTTTTTTGCTCTCCCCATTAGGTAGATTTCCTCTCGCTCTGTCTGTTTGGCCAAGGGACTTCCACCTTTAAGACAAAGTGAGAAACCAAAATGTTGAGTTGCCACCAGAAAAGGAATAGTAAGGAAATTTTACAATGGGGACAGTGACAACTGCTGACTCGGAGGGGATTTTGTTCGCACTGGAAAACATGTTCTCCACTTTAAGTAATTTTAAATTATTATACTAAGGCTTGAAAGTATTTTTTATTTGACATGTTTGTCCATGCTTGCTGTTCTAGGTCTGCATAAACAGATTTGAAGTTCCTGCCTTATTTTCTGTCTAAAAATCAGGAAGCATGCTGAGCACTGCACCATAGTTCAGTAAATATCTCTTTGAGCTACAGCTTGAATATTCATTTAAATCCCATAAATTACCCATATATTATTCACTAATGATTAAAATGACCTTTTTATGTTCATCCGAACAATCTAATTGAATTCATTATATGACACTGCTAGGTCATCTGTAGTTCTCACATTTACCAAAGTCCATCCATTATAATAATACAAAAAAATGTAACAAAAATATATTTACAACCTCGTTCTTTGCACCATGCACATCATTGGAAAGGCCAATGGATTAACTCAGTGTATTATGGAGTTGAGTCTGCTTCATCAGGATTTTTAAATAATTTCATAAGTCAACAGGGTAGAAATGTACAATGAGTCCATTAAGGAAAAGCAAAAATGCTCATATTGTGTAGCCCAGTTTTTTCACTTCCAGAACCCTAGTGTCACCCCAAAGAAATACTGAAGGTGATGAGGGATAGGGTAGTTGATTGGGATGAACAGCTTCCCTATCTCTTGTCTGTATAAGTCTATATTTTTATGAGGGAATAAGGGGAACTTTAATGTATAATCCCCCCATTTCATTAAGGGGAAATGTAAGTATATGTTTCCCTTCGTCCAGCAGCAGCTCTACAAAGGCTGTGGGTTGGAGAGAAGGTAGCAGGTGTAGCACCCCCATAGTATATGTGCATTTTTTTTTCTAGGTGAGGTAAAATGTAGTCAGACCTCAGTGTAAGAGCAGGCCTGAATGTTTTTATCTGGGCCGGGAGGAGAGGCTCAGGGAGGATTGAGTGGACTTGACAGATGAGGTCACCAGAACCTTCCACTTCTTTCTAGAAACCTGGGAAAGGTTTCTGGTTAGAGAGCTGGGAGATGGGTAGAGCCACCTGGAATGTTCTGAGGAGCCCTGACCAATCTCCAGGGAGGATTGGCAGGGGACAGGCCTCCTTAAATACTCGGAGTCAGCCCAATCTGGGAGGAGAAGTGTCAGGTGGAAGTCTGGAGATATAGCAGAGGTGCTGTGGAGGCCTCTACCCAGGAGGTTGGCCCCATCTGGGGGGGGGGGGGGTGACTTTGAGTCCTGGAGGTTCGGGTGCAGCCAGGAGTGGTGGCGATTCCTGGAGTCGCACAGAACAGCAGAGGTGCTATACAGTGAGAGACTTAAAAGAAATCCACTGGTTTGGTGAGTGACGGCCCCTGGGAACTGCAAGAGAAAGTGCTGGAGCAGGCTGGGAGAGGAACAGTGGGCAGTTTGTGGGAGCCTTGGGAGCCAGCTCAGGGAAAGGAGAGTCACCGAGGAAAAGCAGGTCAGTGGGACCCGGAAGAGGGATGGGCTGGGAGTTGTAGTCCATCAAAGGCCCGGCTAGCCCTCAAGTACTTTTGCTACACATTCAGGGGCCCGTGATCTCTGGCCTGTATTGAGTGCTCCAGAGGTTCTACTGAGAGTAGGCCTCACCATGTGCTCGCTGCGGTGAAGAGAAAGGAACAGAGAAGATTGATAAATTCCCTTTCAAACTGGAAACCAAGTGCTGGAGAGAAGTAATGAAGAGAAT
Organism: Glandirana rugosa; assembly: GCA_018402905.1. Taxonomy (NCBI): domain Eukaryota; kingdom Metazoa; phylum Chordata; class Amphibia; order Anura; family Ranidae; genus Glandirana; species Glandirana rugosa. The sequence goes on along the minus strand of BLSH010423046.1, from coordinate 1,503,346 downwards.
ATTTTACTAAGTTCAGTGCTGGAGAGAGAATTGGAGGAGAAACAGTCAGCAAGTTGAGAGCTGGAGAGTTGTGAGAAGTAACAGTCTGCAGAGGGATAGTCTGCAGTGAAGTGCGCATATATATGGAGTTTGTGTATTATAATTCTTTGGGCATCCAAGTTATTTCCCCTAAATAAAACAACAATAACAAGAGACGGCCTGGTAAGTGTCTCCGGATGTGTGAAATATGGTGTGATTGAGGGCAGCTATAAGGTGAACCACTACTACCAGCCACTCTCAAGGGAGCACATGGCTACACAGAGAAGAGCACATGCCCATTTATAACCTTCTAAAACTATGCTTACCCCCTGCTGAAATAAACTTAAAGAAGAAACCATTGAGATCAGAGGAGCAGTAAACCACAACCACTGTGCAGGACTGCTAAGTGGTAAATAAAAGCATTGGCACTATTCCTCCAGCGCACACCAGTGGTCATGCATTCATCACAGCTGCTGGTGTGAATGCATCCTTTGAGGGAATTCATGTTTATGCTTTGCGTCGGGGCAATCCTGTTTTACTAGTTTTTTTTTTCTTTGCATAAAGCTGGTTCTTTTCATATATATATATAAAAAAAAAACCTGTAAGGGTACTAATGATTGCCTTTAATTGCTCCTACGTTTCACTTTCTAAAAAGATGGCTAGAGGAAAGGATTTTCTGTCTTCCAAACCCACAAGGTGACATTGTCACACATGAAATAGCAGTAATTCTTGCTGTAATATTGTAAATGGTTGAACCAGAAAAATAGAGATTACTCCAGATACCATGATGACTCAGTCTGTTAGAATAATATTAACTCTTGTGTTACATTAGCAATCATTTGGAAAATTGGGACTTAATAAATCAGTACAAAATGCAGGATGGTGTGTAATTTGCTCTTGTAACCATTTTATAACTGTGCTAATGGCATGTGTATGGTTTCCTCAGATTTCACTTCTGATAGCGATCTACTTGAACGTCATTAGGCCAACATGGAAAATACACCATTCCATGACCACATCAGTGCTTGTGTGCAGCTCTTGCATGGGCATTGCTTCTGTTGCCTGAAAGTGCCTAAGATGTGGACTTTGCAGCTGTGAATATCCAACTGTAGTAACAAAGTCCTCATTTGCAATTTCTGTTTATCAACGCCAAAATGCCTGTTGACACTCCCCTACCAGCATGTTGGGCTTTGTACTTTAATTTACTGGCCACTTATTTATCTAGTAGGAGGTGGGGGGCATAGGTCAGGGCTTACTATTTTAGAGAGACCTCACTAATCCTAGTAGTTTTAGGCTCCTGGTCATTAGGGTCACTGGGAATCCTCCACCCTAGGTCATATAATTCAATGTAGGAGAAGGGAAAATGCTCCTCCACCACACAGCAGTAATGACTCTTTTGCAAGCCAACTACCGATTTCCCAGGGTCCAATCCCGTATCCATACTTCCAGGCTTAAGCTTAATTGCTGTCTTCAGGAAAGGGAGTGGAGACCCAGTCCAACAGAACTGTTTGCACAAAAAACTTTGCTTAACTTCCAGAAATCACTTCTCACATTTTCTTGCACTTTACTTTCATTGCTTGAAATAACTTCTTGACATATACTTCTTTTAGCTCAATTCAGCAAGGTCTCTCTCCTATCAATTTCCCAGGCTGGGCTCTCCCTGGAGCGGGAGCTCAATTTTTGTGCTACTCAAAAAGTCCATTAAAGTACAACTAAAGCATAGCTCCCAACTGTCCCTGATTTCGAGGGACTGTCCCTGATGTGGAACAAAGTCCCTCTTTCCTCCTCATTTGTCCCTCATTTTGGTCTGATCTATATCGTTTTATATAAAATACACTATTTTTCAAAAAGTGTTTCTCAGTGCTAAACATTTAATCCAATTTCTAAATTTCTGCATTGGTAAATTTTAAACGCCAGTATAAAGAAATAGTAGTGATTTAAAAAAAAAAACACTTGTGGGTTTAACTATTATTTTTTGTAATTCCCCTTAAAGGGGCATGGCAGGGGGTGTGTCCTATGCCTACATACCTTTGCTAATAGGTGTCCCTCGTTCCCATCTCAAAAAGTTGGGGGGTATGCTAAAGGCATCCTATATATTTTCAGTGAACCCTTATGAAAACGGCACATAATAATAAATACCATAACTAAAATTATGATTACCTCAGAATGCACCTGCAATTGCTGGTTCTAACCCCCTTCTGGGCCCATGTTGCTGGATTCTGATTGTGATGGTGGGAGGAGTTTTGCAGAGCTAGCATGTCATTGCCTTCCACTATGCTAGCTCTGCGTCTGCCACAGGGAACTACAGTTCCCATGATACAATAGGCAGTGAATAATGGCAAAGGCGGAACATGGGCAAGGGCATAGGAGGGGCATAGGAGTACTGAATGCAAGGAAAAGCGGGCGGAGCCTTGGCGTGTCTTCTAAGCTGATCAACACACTGGGGCTTTCTAAGGAAAGGAAGCAACACCCCCTAATTGACGTCACACCGCCTTGCTGTAGTCTTTCTTAAATAATGGCGTAACACAAAAGGGGACAGCGGAAGCATTTGGAAAACGAGGAAGCTGGGTTTGTCTCCACAACAAAGGAAGCTGACAAGCTGGAAGGGGAGCAGGTAAATTTCTCTATATACCCGCATTTACATAATAATCAAAGACTGACATATTTTACATCCTACTTAGTTTTTTCACATATTGATTTTTAATTTTTGACCTTGGTTCTACTTTAAATATGGGTCCCCCCCACAAAGTAGTGTCATCCTTTCTTGGGTTTTGACCAACGACACAACATCCTATGACTTTTCCCATTGCTACCTGTTATACCATCACAACTAAGGGGGCTGAAATCAAATTGCTATCTCCTTGCAGCCACGGTGTGGGACCTACTTTAACTACATTCCCAATACTTTAATATCTCGCTCTGGGAGATCAGAATTGGTTGTTGGCGTTGCAGAGCTCATGGTGCAGATATTTGCCGCGTTATTTGTACCCAGTTCTTAATTTCTCTTGCAATTTTATGTTGCCCCAAATGTATACATATGTTGCCTTACAATGCAGCTAAAAGGGGTTGCATTGCAATTCCACACATATGCGATAGTGTCTTGGCTGAATGGGCATTCACTGTGCTTTCTTTTCCTAAACCTGTTTTCATTCATCTATGTTTCTGTGCGGTCAGTACAACATGGGTCTATGCTGGCAGCTGAAAGGACCATTACAAAGTTGACAGGGCTGTGAGTAGTGGGGCAACCAGTGATGTGGTTGTCTGGGGGCATAATAAGCAGGGAGCCAGAACAATCTGACGCTCCTAAAAATGTTGATCTCTGGGGCAGTGGTACAGCGACAGTTATTTTATTAAAAATTAAGAAAAAAATCAGACTAGCAGGGTTTTTATGAAAGAAGAGAACATAGGGGGTTTCCTCTGTCATAAATTCTTCTCCATGCCTATTAGTAGTAATCTACACTGAGCCTCTCATGCACATAGCTCAATACTGATCAATGTGCTCTGTGCCATGATGAAGTGACTCCAATGCATATGTGCAGGAGAAATGTCATCGAGGCCCAGCCATTCAAGTGGCCAAACACAGCAAAGCCAGAAGGAGGACCCAGCGAAGATGGAAGCACCCAGGACCAGCTGGAGTGCTGACAGCCTCTTTTGACAGTTAAAGTGGATATAAACCCCATTCATGAAATTTGAGCTGGGCACATATATCTACAGTGTTTTTCTTATCTCTCTTCAAAGCTAGACTAAGTCCTGTGGCTTTCTCCTGCCCCCTTCTTCTGTTATCACCATGATAACCTTTGACAAGTTCTCCGACAACTGATAAAGCCAGGCTAATTTTTTTGTCAGGGTGGGTGCTATAAATAGATTAGCAGAGAACCGGTCTATTCACAGCACAGCCCTGCAAGTCTCTACCTATATAGAGGGGGTTTGTGTGCCTTTCCTCCATTCAGCTGTCTCACAGTGTATGGCAAGAATCCACACCCACAGGTGAATCAGGAAGAAAAAATTCTAACAGGACATGCACTTTCTAAACTGTATATAAAGCTGAAGACTGCATATATACATTTAAAACTTATATAGGCAGATTTGTTTCATCTCTGTGTATCATCGGGGGCTGCTCACTTCACTGGATATATGTAAGAGTTTATATCCACTTTAAGTGTACCATAATGTGCTGATATGCTACGCATGCTAGCATATTATGGAATAAGAATTTCAGTCCCCAATTAATAAGAAGAACTTCAGTCCCTTTTAAAGTGAAAGTAAACCCATACATTTAACAGTTTTTTAAAAAGTTACATTTTCGGCGCATGCTGGGAATGTAACTTGCACATTGGATGTGCTTTCAATCAAACTGTCAAACCATCCAATGGCTGGTGTCCTAACTGGTCACATGTGCACCACCATGGCAGTTGAAGATTAAACAGAGGCCAAGATTGCAGCTTCCAGGGCCATCCCTTCCTTGCAACTTTATCTTTTCAGTCTTTGGGAACCGACAGAGCCATGTTGGAATTTCCGTACTGGTGTTGCATGTGTGCACATGTCCCGAAGCTCGGTGGCACATCTGCACACATGCTGTATTGGGGCTTAGGTGAGAGACTAAAGTGCTGCATTGCAGCACAAAACTCCAGTGCCAGTTAAGAGTTTAGAAAAAACAAAAAAAGGTCTGCTTTAGGCTTCCTTTCATATTAACAGTAGACTGTAACTCACTCTCCATGTAACCTTCCCTAAAACTTTAAATTGGTATTAAACCAAAAAGCTAGCATTTATTGCAGCTTACCAATTCTTAGATGTGATGGCTGCATTCATTTTCTTTAGACTTAGTTTTAGATTTAGGCTTACTTCTATTTTCATCTGGTGATGTGGCCAGTAAGTCTGTTGTTTTTCATAAGAACAAGCTCTCTATCAGAATGTATCGGACTCAGAGAGGAGGCAAACCATTTAAATAACATTCATTTATATAAAACCTTTACCCCAAGAGGAAAAATAAACTGCTGTAACTGCTTATAAAGTATTATTTGGAGTTTGGCTTCAATTTATTGGTGTATTTAAATCTGCTAGTACATTTAGCACTCCCCTCCCTCCAGGCTGACAATGCTGCTGTCCAAATGTGCTCCCCATGCCCACTTATCCAGAGTGGAGGCACACGAATACAGGAGGATAAAAATCGAAGGAGCAGGGTGTTTTTTGTTTTTTTTGTTTTTTGTTTTTTGTGCAAGAATGAAATTCTAACTGTGAATGTGGTTTTTGTCTGGGGAAAATGTGTACTTATCGCAATGTGTGCATCTGGAAATGGAATGTAGAATTTGAAACATTGACATGGCAATCAAACTAAGTTTTTTTTTTTTTTTTTTTTTTTAGGGTTTTCATGTGAAATGTGTTGGGTCCACTGTAGATTGCTCTGATGAATGAATTTTCTGAATTTCAGTACAGACGTTCAAATACATTTCTACTGATGTATGGCCAGCTCAGGTCTCTTTGTAACCTTAAAGTGTAACTAAAGGCATTTTCCTTTTATTTAATTTTGAAGAGCGTAAGGGAGGGTTAAAACCTCTGTCAATGTTGTTTTGCCATCTGTATCACATTGTGGAGATTTCCCTTCACTTCCTGCCCCTTACCCAAACAGGAAGTGAGGGGAAATCACTCCAAAATGAGGAAATCCCTGGTTGTCGCCAGGGTTACCAGAACAAATGTCCCCATTGGAAGATTTCCCTTCTTTTCCTAATCTGGTTATAACCAAAAATTTGGGATGTTCTTTCACTTTCACTTTTGTTATAACAGTAAATATGCCCTATTCCTTTTCCACTCTGTCCAAAACCTAAAAAATAAGCTTTGCCTTTGGACATACATACTTAAATTATAACACTAACCTTCCTGGGAACCTTAATGCCTCGTACATACCGTGCAACGGTCATACGAGCGCACGTTCAACTTTTTGCCCAAAATCGGCTGTTGTGTCTAGCATACTGACATGAATCAAGTAATCATTCAACAAAGCCGAATGTAGTGACGGGTTACGAGCGTATAAAGAGGAAGTTTAGGTGAATGTGATTTGTGAATTAGGAATGTAGGTTTACACGAACGGATACTTCCAGGCGTTCCTGACTTCTGAGCATGCGTGTTTTGCACGTGCAACTTTTGTTGTACAGCTTCTGTATGCACAAGTCAAGAGTCGTACAACAGCTTGTTGTACAACAATCGTTTTCTAGTTTGCTCAACCAACTTCTGTTGTATGACTGTTGAACGTCGGCTATTGTAATCCCGCGTACTAACGGTCGGATTATCGTACAAGCTGTTGTAAGACCGATGTTGTACGACCGTTGCATCGTGTGTACCGGCCTTAAGACTAACTTTCTATGGAACTCCCACTTTAGCATTTACCCTTCACACTGACCCTACCTAATCCTAAAGCTAATCCTCACACCAACCACTGCATTGCCCATTTTGTTTCATAAAGTTTAATTGACTACCTTGCAAGGCAGAGGATTGCCTAACGCTGTGCTGCAAAAAGTACTACAAGCAGTACTTTTTTTCAGCACACGTTTCCCGCACACCATCGCAATGCAATAGTGTGAACCGGGCACACAGGAGACAAGGCATTCTGCCTTCTCATGTGGTGGGACTGCGCTGGAATAGCCACGCAACGCAGTCCTACCACATCTAGTGTGAATCCACCTTTAATCAGAATACTCTGATGTCATTTTATCTCTTTTTCACGCTTACGTTTTCTCTGCCTAGTATCCCCAGCTCGGGAGGCTACCCTTTCTGCACTATAAGATACAGTGATAAAGTCCCCGATCCATAGAACACTTCCTTCTTTCCACATATTAAGTCATCCCCTTCTGCTTTTGTTGGCAGCCAGATCTCCTGCGGGTGCCAGCTAGATTCTTAGTTCTAAGAATCTAAATTTTAGATTTCTTTGACAAAAACATTGATGTCTTCAGTACGTAATATAATCTCTCTACATCTACTCTTGCTTTTATATCTTGAGACACGCTGTCTGCATTTATCATAGAGCCCAGGAAATAGAATGATTTTACTCTTTCATATCTCATCTCTGCAGAATATATTTCCTATTTTTGTTCTTCCTTGATGATGATCATGTATATAGACGTCCTTAAATGTACTTTCTGTCTAACTTTCTCTGATTATTTCACATTTCAGAAAGTCCTGATTTATTTTCATTAGTATACACCATAGCTAAAAACTTTATGGATCCAAATCTCTGATTTCATCATAGGTGTTCCTTTAGTCAATGTGGATACAACAAACCATTTTAATGTGGCAAATATAAAATACTGCACACAAATAATTTAAATTTACCACATGCAGCCAGCAGTTGGCACATCTCAATGATAATTCATGTTTACCATTTGCAGCCTGCAGATGGCAAGTTCCTAGAACAATAGCTTTTTGACGACTCCTAAACCAATACTGTTGTGAAATAGACCTGAAGAACTTGGGAGATCAGATTGCACATACTGCAACCTAGGGGGACACACTCCCTTCCTCTCTTCCCTAGCAGAGATGAGACTGTCTGCCTTAGGGCATTTTCACACTGTTCATGTATTAGTGTGTTAATAGCATTCTATACTTTATATTACAGTGAAGATTTATTTGACCCTGGCTCCACATATATGGTCTGATCTGAATTTCAAATTTACCCCTTTGGGCCAACTCCTCAGATGCCAGGAGGCAGGGTGGGGTTTACGATCACCTGTAACTACACCAGGAGCGTGCTCTCGGCACAGCTGTGTCTGCAAATATGGTACACAAATGTGTGGCCACTCGGCACCAAGGCCCACCCACCGAGAGGTGGCATATTTGTGTACCATTGGCGCCTAAAAGTTAAGGTCCATTGATTCATAACATATATTACATTTTTGAATTGACATATCTATAAAACATATGAAGGGTTGGTTAAATCTAAAGCAAGATTTCAGAGTATTGGGGGTGTGGGGCTTTGTTTTATGTACGTTGTGCCATTTTGGACAAAACATTTTATATTGTTTTGTGTATTGGTTTCAATAAAGGATATATCTTTTTTTGATATTACATGAGTGGTTTTGCTGGCATGGTTTAATCTTTGGGTGATTGTTTTTATGGATCCCTTGGAGTGGAGTCTTAAATCAGGTTTTTATAATAAATTGTGTGTCTAAGATTTAAAGCGGTTGTATACCCCCAAGAGTGATTTTTACCTTCAAGTAAGCCTATAATAAGGCTTACTTGTAGGTAAAATGAATACCTCCTAAACCTGCATGGTTTAGGAGATATTTCACTTGCAATGCAGCCGCTGATGCCATGGCGCATGCACAGTGATGTCCTGGCGAAGGCCTGGCGCATAGCGCAGGACCCTGCCGGAAAGTCCGTCGGATAAATGGGCTCCTGCGCATGTGCTCGTCTCACGGCTCTGGCCACTCACAGCGCCAGAGCCGCGAAACTGGAAGAATCCGCACAGTGAAGATGTCCGCTCCCTCTGCAGGAACAGGACAGACCTGCAGGAGCTTCGATATAAGGTGACTATTTCATAATAAGCTAGTATGCGGTGCATACTAGCTCATTGTGCCTTTGCCTTACAGTTTTTTTTTTTTTTTGTTCTGGTATACAACCGCTTTAAGGCATTTGTGACTGCTCCAGATATTGGATATCGTCTATATGCTGGGACTTTGAGAATTCTTTTGTATATATTAAATGTAAAGGTCTCCATTGGCAACTGGGAATTCAGTTAACTTTGCAGATTTATTTTACAGATCTAAGAAGATACATTAAATAATATTGGTGGCCTGCCCATGACAGAAGGGCCAGAGTTATACATAGGCAACGTGACCTTAGGTAGCAGGGCTGCAGGGGCCACCCACATATCATGACTATCAGTAACACAGTCCTATGTACAATAAAATAATCTTTACCTTTATCAGCATTAAACCTCATTTGCCACATAGTTGCTCAATTAAACAGTGCATCCAACCTCTGGAACAATCGCGTTCAGGATAGGAAAGTTTTGACTGCGGGATAAACGAAAAAAAGCGCTTCTTCAGCATTTTGCGTTTTCCCGTGGCTGGGATGTAGACAGGGTGTATACTAAGCCTTAGGATGCTATTGCACTGCATAGCTTGGTGTCATCTGCAAATATTGAAATGGTACTTTTAATCCCATACCCTATATAATTTATAAAGATATTTAAAGTAAGGGTCCCAACACTGAACCTTGGGCTACACCACTAACAACCATAGACCATTCAGAGTATGAATCATTGCCCACTCTGCCTCTCAACCATGCCAATAATAGTCATTTTAATTACAGAACTTGACAAAATTCCCATCCCTCTGCATGTATGATTTATTTTGTGCTCGTCTCAAATGCCTGCACAGAGCTTGAAGTCAACTTACAAGCATACCTTGCAATAGGAGATTCACATTTGCTCAGAAATTTCAAAGACACTAGCACACATGAAAAGATACCGCAAACTCTGTTTTCCTTTACCAAACAACCGAGCTTGCTGAATTGGTGTAATAGTGAAGATGGACCCTCCCAATATACAGTCATTGTTTGAAAGTGCAGCCAATGCCCAGATCAATAACTGCAAAACAGAGGAAGGTAAGGATCTACAATAAAGTCAGGTGGAGAGGATTGTGTTTTATTCTAATCAAAACAGTTATACTTTAAATGATTTGCAGGATAACCAAAGTGGTTTACACAGGAGGAAGGCAGATATCCAAGCAGATGCTGATGTACTGTATGGAATCAGACAGAGAAGGAAAACAAAGCATACAGATGGAGCTAGTCAGGAATATGGAGCTGCCGGAAAGAATGAGATTAGCGACTATGATCTTGGGAAAGACAATGATATACAGGTATGGAGATTAGAATAGAAAGAGACACGATAAACTGAGGACAATACAGGAGAGATAAAAAAGCTCTGATTATCTTCAGCCTGATTTGTGTATTATGTAGAAATAGCTGTACATTTGTGACGTTTTTCCAGTTTGTTTTGAGACGGCTGTGGTAGTGATTTGTGTATTGGGCGGATAGGGGACAGCTGCATTCTGATTCAAGGTAAATTGTATATTCTGGATTGAAAGAATAAAAATACATTTACTGTATATAAATTACAATCAAATCTACATGCAACTTAAATTTTAGTTTTGGGCCAGAGCTTGAAGGGTAAACTTATCTATCTGCCTACTAGATATTAATGGTATTTTCAGGGCTGGGACAAGGGAATGGGCAGGAGGGCAGCTACCCTGGGCACTGTGGTATCATGTGAGGTGAGAATGCACCGTGAGAAGATTGAAGGGGATTTGTGTTGGAAGGGGAAATTGGGGGGTGGCAGGTCCTGAGAACTGCTCTAGGAGGGGAAATTTGGGGGGTTTGCTAGGAGTGGTGATTTAGGAGGATCTGTATTGGGAGGGGTAAAATGATTTGTGCTTGGACTAGGAGGGGAGATTGGGGGGGTTGTGTTAGAAGGGGTGATATGGTGGTGGGGGGTTGTGCAAGGAGGGGAAATTTTTTGGGAAGGGTATTTGTACTAATAGGGATGACTGGGGGAATTTGTGCTAGGAGGGGAAATTTGGGGATGTGGGAGATTTGTGCTGGGAGAATTTGGAGTGTGGGGAGAGGATGTGTACTTGGAGGAGTCCTTTTAGTGGCAGTAAATTTATGCTAGTAGGAGTGTTTTTTTTTTTTTTTGGGGGGGGGGCATTTTGGTTTTCTAATCAATTAAGAAAGCAGACCCCTTTCTTGTGAAAAAAAAAGAAAGACAACAACCCTAACCCACTGCCTGCCCTGTGCTGGGTAACATCAAGTGCTTGTACATAGCTTTACTGCAATTTTCCTGCTGCTCCCACCCCTTGCAGAAGCAGGGATCTGTAAATATCTCAGTAATGCTAGGTAAGGAGGAGCATGTGATGCACTTCATGCCTCCCTATAATGCAGCACTTGAGGCTTGAACAGCCAATTGCCAGTGAAGTTGGGCAGGGCACCCCCAAAGGCATAGTTGGCCAGAGTACTGGGTATTATTGACAATTGTTTGACTTTACAGGGGTGTTGATGCAATCTGAGTAGCAGAAGAGTGGTGATAAAAGTAAGTAGTGAGATAGTGGTGGTGGTTTTGGGAAGGGGGGGGGGGCGTTTGGGATTCAAAATTATTTTAATGGATTTATTTTGGTTGCTGCATCTTTTTTTTTTAATTTCATCCTTCAGTGTGCATTGATAATTATACCACTATTTGCTTGAAGACTGAGACGTGTAGACAAAATCTAGAAGTCTAGAATAATTTTTCATAAAATAAAAAGTCTTCCTGATCTCTGTTTAATCCTTATGTGATATCTAAGTGCTTCCTAGGAGATATTTCACATAACGATAATATGGCATAGCTGACCTAAACCCCTATATGTTTTTACATTCACCTTTAAACTCTTAATGAAGGCAAAAGAGGAGAGCGCAAATGCTGGCCTGAAATTGAACATTAAGAAAACCAAGATCATGGCAACCGGTCCCATTGCTCTATTGCAAATAGAAGAAGAAATGGAAGCCGTGACACATTTTATCTTCCTAGGCTCCAAGATCACAGCAGACGGTGACTGTAGCCATGAAATTAAGAGACGCTTGCTTCTTTGGAGGAAACCAATGGCAAACCTAGAAAACATTATAAAAAGCAGAGACATCACTGTACCGACAATGTGCCGTATAGTCAAAGCTATGGTATTCCCAGTAGTAACCTATAGCTGTTAAATTTGGACCAGAAGGAAGGCTGAACGCCGAAAAATTTATGCTTTTGAACTATGGTGTTGGAGTAGACTCTTTAAAGGCCCTTGGATGGCAAGATGATCAAACCAGTCAATCTTGAAGGAAATCAACCCTGAATATTCACTGGAAGGATAGATCCTGAGGCTGAAATTCAAATACATTGGCCACCTAATGCGAAGAGAGGACTCCCTGAAAAAACCCTGATGCTGGGAAACATGGAAAGGAAAAGGAGAAGAGGATGACAGAAAACAAGATGGATAGATAGCATCATCGAAACAATGAAAATTAAGTTAAGCAAGCTCTGGGAGGCAGTGGAGGACAGAAAAGCGCTATGACTAGAGTTGAGCGAACACCTGGAAGTTCGGGTTCTGCTGGTCCGTCCGAACTTCGGGACAAAGTCCGGGTCCGGGTCCGGACGGAACCCGAACGATCGCACGGACAACGAACCCCATTGAAATCAATGGGGACCCGAACTTTTAGGCACAAAAATGGCTGTAGGAAAGTCCTGGAAAGCCCCAGAGGGCTGCAAAAGGAAGTAAAATGAGGGTAAGGGTAGGGCAAGTGCCCTACAAAAAAATGGGGACAGGGAAATAACTGTAAATATTTTTAAAAAAATAAAAACATAAAAAAAGCAAAAATGGAGGTGAATGTGGATCATCTTCAAACTGTGTCTGAAAAGTATTAATTAACGGTAGAAGCCATATAACTGTTCTAAAATCATCTTCAAACTAGGGCAAGTGCCCTACAAATAAATGGGG
>BLSH010423046.1:1474706-1486361 GCA_018402905.1 Glandirana rugosa | reverse complement strand
TAAAAGAACCAGTGGTGTTAATTTTTACAAGTAGTTAAAATGGTGTGTTAATCCTTTAGCTTGTTTACAAATGTATTACTAACTAGGATGGGTGACGTCACGTCATAGAGTCCTGGTCTGGGCGCTCCTCGTACTTCTACGGCTTGCTAAGAATAGGCAAAACGAATCTGTCGTCATATCCCAAATTTAACAACAACAAGTCAGGAAATCAGTACAGACTGAGAAACACTGGAGTACCCAGTATCGATCACAACTCGCTTGGGCCTGACATTGCAAGCCCAGGCATGGCTTGAAACCCGAACGATTTTTGAAATGTCCGGGTCCGGGTCCGTGCCACGGACACCCTAAAGTTCGGTACGGACCCGAACGTTACAGTCCGGGTTCGCTCAACACTAGCTATGACCCATGAGGTCACAAAGAGTCAGACATGACTAAAGGACTGAACAACAACAATTTAAACCCTATACTGCTGTCTAAGCAAAACGGATAAGAATCGTTCGGCATCTTCATGCTCCTCGCGGGTCTGGTCCTGAGATACTGCACTGCAGTGGGTAGGATCAATCATTATGTAAACATTTGTTCGATTTCCTAATTGTGTGGTAAAATTGATGAACATTTTTAATTGTGGTGACCAAGAAAATTTAAGGAGAAAGATAAAAAATTATTATTTGGTGGAACAAAATTCTAACTGTGAATGTGATTTCCATTCAGAATCACGTTTAGTTCCATCCAGTCCAAAATCAAGTTAAAATTTGCAACATTTTCATGGCAATCGAAAATTTGAAAAATTGAACTTTTCAGGACTTTATGTAAAATTTGCACAGTCACTGGTTGTATCATTGAATGCACTGGTGAAAGTTCATCAGCTTGAGTAACCATTTTACTGCCTTAACTAAAAACAATTAATAACCAAGTTCAAAAAGTGACAAATTTTTGTTTAAGTTTTTTGCTTGGCAAATTGAATTTGCACTGCTCCTGAAAAGGTTTCTATAGACATTTGATAAGTCTACCCATTGGCCAAAGGTCTTGTGCAGACACAGGTGACTCCAACTCATGTTGGAAGATTGGACAGGTTTGCAAATCTAGTTTGCTGTTTGCCCTTTAATAAGCTGGTGCCATAGGTGGTTCTAGCATCCCTTTCCTACCTCTCTTATGTCCATTATCTGGCCCACTCTATCTCTGTTTAGTGATACACTAGCCAACATTTGAAGGTGGTTGGAATGTTCATATACACCTAACCATCCCATCAGAGCAGGGGTGGGCAAACTCCAGCCCTCCAGCTGTTGTGGAACTGCAAGTCCCATGAGGCATTGCAAAACTCTGACTACCACAAGCAGTACTGCCCTGCTCTAGAGTCTGTGGCTGTCTTAACCTTCATGCACACAGGACTTTAAAAAAACATCCAAAAAACGTTAGTAGCTTATCAGTTGTTTTTTTCAGCTTTTACCAGCGTTAAATTTTTGCACGTTTTTTTTGCGTTTTTTTTTTCAATTGATCTAAAACGTCCAAAAACATTTGGGGATCAACGTTTTTGAGCGTTTTTGAGCATTAAAATGTTTTTACAGCTGAAAAACGTCTCTCAGAACCCTCTGATCTTGGATTTTTTCACAGCTCAAAAACATCACTGCTAGTGTCGAGCGAACCTGAACTGTAAAGTTCGGGTTTGTACCAGACCTTAGGGTTTGTGCCTTTTTCGCGCCTGTTGAATACCTGCAGGGAGGCCAGTCAACAAGCGTTTCACTCATTTGCCCTGAGAAGCCATCACAGCCATGCCTACTAATGGCATGGCTGTGATTGGCCAGTGCATCATGTGACCCAGCCTCTATATAAGTTGGAGTCACGTAGTGCTGCATGTCACATCTCATACTAGTGTAGGAAGAGGATGCTGCTGCATTTACAAGTGCGTCTACATTGCTGGTTTAAAAAAAAAGAATAATTGAATAGTGCTACATAGTACATTTGCACCTTGCTGTGCATTTATTGCACAAAATTAAAAAGTGCGTCTACATTGCCGGTTTAAAAAATAATATAAATTTGTGCTAAATAGTACATTGGCATCCAGAATGAGGAGAGCGTAAATAAGGGACTTGGTCGTGGTGCTGCTGGTGTTGGTAGTGTTGGTGAAGCTCCTGTTGCAAGGAGAGGACGTGGTCGATCTGTGCCAGCTACACGCACAAGTGAAACACCTTCCTCAGGTGCGAGTAGCTGACAGAACCTTCAACGTTATATGGTAGGCCCGAATGCCGCTCAACGAATGGTGAGGCCAGAACAAGTACAGGCGATAGTAGATTGGGTGGCTGACAATGCCTCCAGTTCCTTCCCATTGTCTCCCACCCGGTCCCTTGCTGAAAGCTCAGAGTTGGCACCTGAACCCCATGGCCATCTGTCTTTCACCTCAGCCCCTTGTAAATCAGCCAAGCAGTCTGAGTCCCAAGTTATGCAGCAGTCTCTTATGCTTTTTAATGACTCTGCTGGTGTGCTTTCCTTGGGCCATCCACATAGCCCTGCCCCAGAAGTAGAAGACATTGAGTGCACTGATGCCCAACCACTTCTGTTTCAGGATGAGGACATGGAAACACCACCGCAGCACGTTTCTGATGATGAGGAAACACAGGTGCCAACTGCTGTGACTTTCTACAGTGTGCAGACTGACAAGGAGGGCAGTGGTGAAGAGTGGGTGGAAGATGATGTGGAGGATGATGATGTCCTAGACCCCACATGGAATGAAGATCATGCGAGTGATGTGTGCAGTTTGGAGGAAGAGGTGGTGGTCGCACAGAGGCACCAGCACAGCAAAAGAGGAAGCCGGTTGCAAAAGCGGAGCGACCGTCCCCTAGACAGTACGCCTGCTACTACCCACCGCACCCAGGGACCTAGCATACGAAAGGCAGCTCAAAGGAGTTCCCTGGCGTGGCAGTTCTTCAGACAATGTGCTGACGACAAGACACGAGTGGTTTGCACACTGTGCAATCAGAGCCTAAAGCGAGGCATAAATGTTCTAAACCTGAGCACAACCTGCATAACCAGGCATCTACATGCAAAGCACACGCTGCAGTGGAATAAGCACCTCAAAATCCAAGAAATGTCCCAGGCTCCTCCTGCTTCCTCTTCTGCTGCTGCCTCGGCCTCTTACTCCACCTCTACAGTGCCAGTGTCACCTGCCACCCAGCAAACAGACGATATGACAGCAACGCCACCATGTCCGCCACCGTCCCCAAGCATTTCCACATGGTCCCATGGAAGCTTACAGCTGTCCATCTCCCAAACACTGGAGAGAAAGAGGAAGTACCCCCTACCCACTCGCGATCCCTGGCCCTGAATGCCAGCATTTCAAAATTCCTGGCCTTTGAAATGCTGTCATTCCGTCTGGTGGACATGGACAGTTTTAAAAACCTGATGGCGGTGGCTGTCCCACAGTACATGGTTCCCAGCCGCCACTACTTTTCCAGGCGAGCATCCCTTCCCTGCACAAATCGGGGACAAGATCAAGTGTGCACTGCGCAACGCCATCTGTGGCAAGGTCCACATAACCACTGATACGTGGACCAGTAAGCACGTGCAGGGACGCTATATCTCGCTTACTGCACACTGGAAAAATGTAGTGGCGGGTGGGCCTGAGGCAGATAGCCGTTTGTCCTTCCGCCACCGAGAATTGCAGGGCATTTCTCTTTGCCTCCTGTTGCCTCCTACTCCGCTTCCTCCTCCACTACCACCTCCTCATCCGGTCAGCGTAACACCTTCACCACCAACTTCAGCACATCCAGGGGGAAACCACAGCAGGCGGTTTTAAAACTGATATGTTTGGGGGATAAACCCCACACTGCGCAGGAGCTGTGGATGGGCATTGAACAACAGACCAATGAGTGGTTGTTGCCACTGAGCCTCAAGCCCGGCCTGGTGGTGTGTAATAATGGGCGAAATCTCGTAGCAGCTCTGGACCTCTAGCCGGTTTGACACACACCCATTGCCTGGCGCATGTGCTGAATTTGGTGGTGCAGAAACTTCTAAAAAAACAACCCGGATATGTCAGAGCTGCTGCAGAAAGTGCGGGCCGTCTGTGCACACTTTCTGCGTTCTCACCCTGCTGCTGCTCACCTGTCTGCGCTGCAGCAGAACTTCGGCCTTCCCGCTCACTGCCTCCTATGCAACGTGCCCATAAGGTGGAACTCCACCTTGCACATGCTGGAGAGACTGTGCAAGCAGCAGCAGGCAATAGTGGCGTTTCAGCTGCAGCATGCACGGGTCAGTCTCTCTGCGGAACAGCAACACTTCACCACCAACGAGTGGGCCTCCATGCGAGACCTGTGTACCATATTGCAGTGTTTCGAGTACTCCACCAACATGGCCAGTGCCGATGACGCTGTTCTCAGCATTACTATGCCACTTCTATGTCTCCTTGAAAAAACATTTTGGGCGATGATGGAAGAGGATGTGGCACAGGAGGAAGAGGAGGAGGAAGAAGAGGGGTCATTTCCACGGTTATCAGGCCAGTTATTCACAAGTGGCTCGGAGGGTGGGTTCCTGCACCAGCATAGGCCAGGTAAAAAAATTTCAAGCCAGGGCACAGTTCTGGAGGAGGAGAAGGAACCATGTTCACAGCAGGGTGGCACCCAACACAGCTCGTGGGCATCACTGGAGAGTGGCTGGGGGGATGCAGAGGACACAGATGATACACCTCCCACAGAGGGCAGCTTGCCTTTGCCTCTGGGCAGCCTGGCACACATGAGCGCCTACATGCTGCAGTGCCTGCACAATGACAGCCGAGTTGCCCACATTGTAACTTGTGCTGATTTACTGGGTGACCACCCTGCTGGATCCCCGTTACAAGGACAACGTGCCGTCCTTAATTCCCTCACTGGAGCGTGATCGGAAGATGCGCGACTACAAGCGCACGCTGGTAGACGCGCTGCTGAGGGCATTCCCAAATGACACCGGGGCTCAGTGGAAGCACAAGGCGAAGGCAGAGGAGGAGGAGGAAGAGGTCGCCAACGCAGCTGTGGCACAGCCAGCACCTCAGAAGGCAGAGTTAGCATGGCCGGAATGTGGAAAAGCTTTGTCAGCAGCATGCCACAACAAACAGCACCACCAGCTGATAGGCAACGTCTTAGCAGGAGGCAGCATTTCAGCAACATGGTGGAACAGTATGTGTGCACACGCCTACACGTACTGACTGGGTCTGCCCCATTCAACTTTTGGGTCTCCAAATTGGCCACATGGCCTGAGCTTGCCCTTTATACCTTGGAGGTGCTGGCCTGCCCTGCAGCCAGTGTATTGTCTGAACGTGTGTTTAGCATTGCAGGGGGCGTTATCACAGACAAGTGCAGCCGCCTGTCCACAGCCAACGTGGACAAGCTAAGGTTTATTAAAATGAACCAGGCATGGATCCCACAAGACTTGTCTGTACCATGTGCAGAATAGACATTTAGACCAGCCTCACACAGCCATTGGTATACTTAAGTGAACTTATTCTTTTTTTCTTTTTTTATAGAACATAAGTCTTTATTGGAATTTGTAACAGGAGAAACATGAAAAATAAACCATGGTACATTTTATATGCAAAAAGTGAACCCGTGCTAGAACATCTCTGGGTTTGTCTGCAGATAGTGATCTTTTTTTTTTTTTTTTTTTAATATGTCTTAATATTTTGGGGGCTACCCCAATTAGAAAAAAAACCCCAAACAAACAAAAAACAGTGTTGGCTACCTCCTCCTCCTCCACCGCCACGTTCACCACCTTCTCAACCTCCTACTCCACATCCACCTCCTCCTCCATTTTTTTTTTTTATATGATTTTAAGTTATTTCCCTATCCACATTTGTTTGCAGGGCACTTGTCTTACTCTTACCCCCATTTTGCTTCCTTTTGCAGCCCTCTAGCCCTTTCCAGGACTTTTTAGAGCCATTTTAGTGCCCAAAAGTTCGGGTCACCATTCACTTCAATGGGGTTCGGGGTCAAGTTCTGGGGCTAAACTCGAACTTTTTTGCGAAGTTCGGCCGAACCCGAACATCCAGGTGTCAGCTCAACTCTAATCACTGCTAAAAACAGTTGATAACAGCCTATGTGTTCATGAACACATAGGATAACCTGATGGAGGGTTTATTGACTGTAGAAAAAAAAGTCTGCTAAAAACAGCTGCTGTAAAACAGTCAAAAAATGTCCTGTGTGCATGAGGCCTTAAGATCACATGATGTCTGCCTACTAGGAACATTGTGCATCACTCATTTCATTAGACACTGTACAGTCTATTGTTAGACCCTGTCTCAGAGACTTACAGTGAGATAAGTGGATCTGCAAAGCACAAGCATACCGGCTACCCAAATGAACATTTTTTAGTTCTAGTTACACCATTGATGGTGACTATGCACATCTCAGTCCAAGCCTACTCATGAAATATATAAAATCTTGTGAAAGCAAAACACTATAGCATACAGCAAAGCATCATCTTACAATACCCAGTGTGAAAATGGGTAAACAGCAGCCAGTCCTGAAGGCAGAGGAAGAGTCTGTAAGGGCAATCACAGGATCCTGCAGCTTCTTCCAAAAGGTCTAGGCTGATACAAGCTGAAATAGAAACAGAAGAACAGGAGTGTTTGATCCTGTTAAAAAATTGTAGTGTTTATTAAATAAAAAAAAATAGCACATGTACAAAGGATGCTTGAAATCAATATAGACGATCAGTAGAGGGCTGGAACACATTGTTTCTGAGGGCTGTATAGGCAGTGGTAGAAGATCCCAAAGCCAGCTCTAATGGAACCTACCGCCACCGGTACTCCTTGTGACCACACTCTGTTCATCAAGAGGGTGGTAGTGCGTTTCTAAGGTCTTCCCTCTTTGTCAAACCACAGGTCAGACTGATCGATTGTGAGCTATACATTGACACCCAGTTTATCTTTGATAAAATGAAGATGAGTTTATTTAAATTATCCATGTGCATTTTTTTTGGTGATAAGTCCCCTTAAAAGCACAATGTCATCAAAATTAATTTGTCCAAAAAGATCATTCTTTTTACAGAAGATTGTAAATACTCACTCTTCTGCATGCATTGCTGCTGAACGCAGCTCCATTGAAGAGAAACCTGCTAAAATCTCCTCAGAAAGCAGCGCTTCTTGGATCGTCAATCTCCTGTTTGCCCCCTGCTGCACTAAGTGGTTCCTTCCGTTGACCTCCACATTACCATGTCCCGTAATGATGTAGAAGTAGGTGGGAGGAAAGAATGAGGGCAGCAGGGTACACTGGTGATCAACACTCCCAGAAATGTTGGTTTCCCAACAGACTGTAGAGCAGGGGTAGGGAACCCGTGGCTCGCCAGCTGTTGTAAAACTACATTTCCCATCATGCTTCTGGGAGTAATTGTATCCATCAGCCTTGCAATGCCTCATGGGAAATGTAGTTCTACAACGGCTGGAGAGCCACAGGTTCCCTACCCCTGCTGTAGAGGAAGGTTTTTAGTAAAGAGGGCTGAAGAGGGGGTATTGTATACCATCTTTTAGATAGGTAGCTTTCTTGTCTAGTTAATTTTGGCAGCAGGGTTGTTTTAAAAGGAGACCTGTGCACTCGCTCATGCTCCTCTCTCTCTGACGCTATAAAGTGTTAGTTGCTTGGCTGCCAATCACTGACCTGGAAAGGTCTAGCAAATTAGAGGTTTTGATGTCACAGGCTGCCTATTTTTTCCCGGTCAGTGATTCAGAGATTAATGTGAAGCATTTTGAGAAGTAGATCAACAATAGAAGCCTACTTATTTCCCTTATTGTGCATCTCCTTTCATTTCCTGACCGTTTTCTGTGTTACGCTATTTTCCTGCAGACAGATACATTTCTCCGTGTGACATTCTTCAATTATTACCTGTATTGGTTAGAAAAAAAGCATCTCCTAAAAAATAACACAAGGTGAAGAGCATGGCTAATAATAAAGCCGACTCTCAATGAAGGTGTATTAGCTTTGTGTAATAACACAGGATTAGCACCTCTGTTGTGGAAATGCCTATTAAATCACACGAAGATGAATGTATTCTTTACCCTCTGTATTACAGCAGAGCCACGTCCATTAATCTTCACTGATATTTAACATTTGATTTCTGGGAGGATGCCATTGCCAGCTTAAATGAGATAAGAACCAGCAATTTTATGATATTCTGCGCACTGACATTAATGATAATGTAAACGGCTGCAAATGATATAATTGGAAGGAGTGCTTAGCTGCTTAAGCTATACAGCATGAATGTGACTGATGTAGACTAATAGACACAAAGGTGAAGAGATAGCAGGGTGAGTGTTCAGGAAATGTAAAGAGACATAGAAGAAAGACAGCAGAGAAAGAATAAGTGGTCAATCAAGTCAGCCATTTACCATATAAAATAAACTGTCACTGGCTCGACTAAATTGGCAATATTTCCAGATTGCAGCGCAGGCTGCCAGAGGTGGAAGGAAAGTTCAGTTATATTTAAAATTGCGTGTCTACTTTGGGTTCTGAATGTGAGACGGTACATCAAATACAGCATCTCTTGCATGGCTAAAGGTTGCTAACCGTTCATTAGCAGAGGCCGTAGGGGATGATTTTGGGTATGTTTCTGATCGCAAACATTCATATAGTGTCTGAAGGCAGGTGATGTGTTGACACCATTACTTTTAGATTTGTGTAACAATTGTATATTTTTCTTAAAAAAAAAAAAAAAAAACACTTGTCGTCCTTGGAACCTATTGGAACCAAGTGTATATTATTGTCTTTTGTCTTTTTATATATGCAGGGTAGTCGTACCATTTATGATACAGCATGTTTTTCTACTTCTCATTTCACTGGGTATTTACATGATGGTTATGTTTGGATAATAGATATATATATATATATATATATAATATATATATATATATATATATATATATATATATATATATATAATATTTTTTTTTACACCTACCCTCATTGGTCCTACAGCGATAATGATATAAAGTTGATATCTTTATTATGCTCAATACCTTTATTGGGATGCTGACAGTCTTTTTTTTATGGATATTTCTTGAATCCCTCCTATGTGACTTGTATTATCATGATACATGTACTACTTTATTTAATCTTTTTTGGATGTTTCATCCTACTGTAGTTTGTCATTGTGTGTGTTTTTCTTTGTCCTTTTTCTTAAAAAAACAACCATTAAAAAAAACAAAAAAAAAACCACCCTACTTCATTCACAGTGAGCTTTCACACATCTGAAACTATGACTAAAGCTGGCCATACATTATACAATTTTCTTGTTCAATTTCCTTTAGATTTACCTTCAACTATGGAGTAGAAGGGCCAGCCTGATCACATACAAATTGAAAGGGTTTAGGTTTGTCCTCATAATATATGGTTTTGGGAAATCTAAAGTAAAATTGTACTAGAAGATTGTATAATGTATGGCCAGCCTTAGGCTGTACAATTTTCCTTTAGATTTCCCCAAACCATATAATATGAGGTCAAAAAATCTAAGCAATTTCAATTTGTATGCAGTTAGGTAGGCCCTTGCCCTACATAGTTGAAGGTAAATCGAAAGGAAATTGAATAAGAAAATTTTATAATGTATAGCCAGCTTAAGGAACAACAGTAAATGAACATGAAATCTGGTACCATTCCTATGGTATCCTTTACATGGCCAAAAGTTGCTAACAATTAGACAGCAGAGGCCACATGGGCAATTTTACAATGGGTATTTTGGGAGATTCCTGCTGCTATCCTTTGTGTTTTTGTTTCTGATCACCTATACAGCACCTACCTTCAGATGCTATAAGTATAAGTCATAATTCTATGGCTCCTGGTAGTGAAAGTAGGTATGGAGATATTTATTTATTTTTTTATAACCACTGTATATTTTTCTTTACAAAAAAAGAAACAAAAAAACCCGAATTTTCCTACAATAGTCCCATGGGCTTTCATACATTTGAAACTTTGACTAAGGAATAGCAGTAAGAGAACATGAAATGCGGTACCATTCTTATGGCTCGGGGAACCCACCTCTGACCCTTGCTCAACAATTTTTATTTTTCCCACATCAACTGAAGAACAATAATTGAGAGGTGCCTTCACAATTACAAGTATCTAATATTGGTGTTAACAGCATTTAAAAGTGTACAGATGCTGGGAAAGTGTGTTACAAATGAGGCGAATTTGGAGAGTCTCGTCGTCTTTGGACAATCACAATTTTACCCTAGATCTGTTCAAACTGTAAAAAACCATACCGTTAATTAACCATGGATTAATGAGCTGCTTGTTTTTTTTGTGGATTCATGTGAACGCAACTCATTAGAGAAACTGAGAATTTGTAATTTTTGCACAAAGATGCCTTTCTCAAAATTTATCAGTTACTCTAATTGATCCTCTAATCTTTAATAGTGGGTATTACTAAAAAGATAGAATTGTGGGTCCTCGGTTCACATTTTGCTGGAGGGCCACAGAGCAATTTAGCTATGCCTATTTCGATAGATGTATAACCCAAGTTGTAGCTAAAGATCATGTATAAATTGCAGACGTGCACATGAGATGGATCCTCCTCATATTTACAAGCTGTGTTCTAACATTGTCACATACCTTATGGGGAACCTCGGTGACAAGGGCTGCCTCTCCTACCCAAGCTTCTCTTATAGTCTGACAGGTAGCAAAGAGACAATGGAAGAGCACAAGTGTCTGAGAAGTGTTTATAGTAGCTGGTCAGCAAATGCAACCTTAAAAATCACATTGCTGAAGACAAACATTGAGTCAAAGGGCAATCAAATTATATCTGTGGGACTTCAGGGAGGACTTGGATTCCCTTGGTTACACAGTCTGAAGTCCCTTGCCCTTGTAAATATCAGGCATGTAGACACCAGGCTTAGATTTACTTTGGGGAGGTACACCGTGTTAACCACTTGCAAACCATGTACTACTGGGGCTGCCATCATTTATTTTCTCTGTGGCTGTTGAGCCCTATGTGGTCTGTATTTTCTCTGTGGCTGTCGAGCCCTATGGCTCCTCTGGCCCATGTGTCCGCTCAGCAGACTATTGTGCACCTGCTGCATCTCCTCGCCATGTGAGAACATTTCTATTGTATTTGTATATTGGATTATATGTGTATGGATACTAATATATATAATTATATTGTTTTTTAATTGTATCTAGTGTGCTATCATACAACTGTTTACGGCGTGTGCCATGAAACGCTTTAACATTTAAAGTGATTGTAAAGTCTATTTTTTTTTTTTAATAACAAACATGTTATACCTACCTGCTCTGTGCAGTGGATTTGCAGAGTGACCCCGATCCTCCTCTTCTCAGGTCCCTCTTTGCTGCTCCTTGCCCCTCCCTCCTGTAGAGTGTCCCCAGAGTAAGCAGCTTGCTATGGGGGCACCCGAGCTGAGCTGCAGCTCCATGTGTCCATTCAGATACTGATCTGCGGTTTGGCCCTGCCTCCTCTCTCTCCTGATTGTCTAACTGACTTTGATAGCAGCGGGAGCCCATGGTGCCGCTGCTTTGTCTCGGCCAATCAGGGAAGAGAGTCCCGAACGGCCGAGGGACTCATGGACATTCCTGGATAGAGATGGGGCTCAGGTAAGTTTTAAGGGGTCTGAGGGGGGCTGCTGCACACAGAAGGCTTTTTATCTTAATGCATAGAATCCCTGGACTCTTCTCCTCCTAGCCCCAGTGAGAC
>BLSH010423046.1:1426036-1442397 GCA_018402905.1 Glandirana rugosa | reverse complement strand
TCCAAGTCATTCATATGCCTATTAGTTCAGGTTGGTGTAACCTCCCTCCCCTCTAAAAGTCGCCGTCGTAGAAATGGTAGATTCGGCAGATCCAGATTCTGTACTTACCCTGAGAGACATACACCTACGTGTTTTGTGGAAGAAAATAACGAACTTGACCTACCTGAACACAGAAAAAAGTTGGTCTGATTGATCCATTGATACGTTGTGGACACGTAGTCCACGTCCGTTTTTGTCAGGGTAAGGACAGATAACCTTAAGCTGTATACCCCTGACACAATATGTGGAATACAGGGGACGGAGTGGGTGGATTCTATAAGGGGTGGGGCTTATTAAAAGTAGGAGGGGTCACAGGGAAGGGCGGGGCCTGCCGCCCCCCCATCCAAAAACTTCACCAGCCGCCACTGGAAGCCGCTGCATTCCAATAGACAGGAATGGGACTGTTTTTGCCTGCACCTGATGCACAGGTGTTGCATAGTTACCTAGTTAGTCTGGTTGAAAAAAGACACAAGTCCATCCAGTTCAAGCAATAAAAGAAGGTGTTTTGTGCATCCACATACAGAGAGTCCCATTCATGTCTTAGACCTAGACGGCTTAGATGGTAAAGATGCTGCCGCTGAAAATCTCCCCTCCCTCCAATGTGGTTGGACTTGATTATCCGTATACTTACTGAACCTGATTCAGATAGTGTGCGTGGCTTTCTTCCCTCTAACTGTGCCCAGTCAATCCACTTGAAGAAATGGTGCCTCCTGATGTCACTGACTAGGTATTTTCTCCTCTCTTGGTCTTGCCACAGAAGCTTAAAAAAAAAATAATATTTTTATAATATAATAAGTGACACTGAATGGCCAATAACAATATGCGAGCAATAGAGAAGCTGAGGCTGTGTATACTTGCCCTAATTAAGAGGTCATAGAGGTCAGGGTCAATGCCCTTCAGATAATTGGGCTCTATTCCAATAACCACCTTCTTCACTTCATGTATGGTGTCCTTTTTGGTATTAAAGGGGTGTTTTCCAACCCCCAACTCAAATACTATCACTTCAAGAGAGAAATAGTCAACAATGCTGATGTAATCCAGTTTTTGAAACCTCTGTAGAAAAAGAAGTTAGAGAAAGGGTGAGCACATTGTCAGACCAGGCAGAGGATAGAGATGACAACATACTGACATGTGATGTATAAAGCTCATGGAGGACAAAAATCATGCTCAAATGACATCAAGCTCAATATTGGAGGCGGGGAGCAATCGATTAATTCTCTTAGACTCAGTGACTCTCTTAGACTCTCCTTGATGACAATCCAAAATCAGCAATTCTGGTGTGGCCTTCCCTGTCCACGAAGATGTTTTCCGCCTTTGGATCTCTGTGAACGATCTCTTTGGAATGCAGGAATTGCAGGCTGCATAGAATTTCTGCTGTTAGAGTTCTGATGGAGAAATAAATATATGTATTCACACTGAAAATCATTACAGACCAGTTAAAGCTAAAGATGAAATTACGTCTTCCTATAGTACACCGGCGTATGGATGGACGGGCTGAGCTGGAGGGCCAGACTAGGTTTCTGGCTCTCCTCAGTGGTCAGCCACCACTGACTCCAAAGTGACCCTGATATTGGACTTAAATTAACTTTTCCCTAGATAGTGGAGATGAAGATTTTATCAGTTCACGGAGCTCCTCTCAGCTTAGATACTCCATAACAAAGACCAGATGAGTCTGTAAAAATAACAGGTTATGTTATAGGCATTAAAGATTTCACTTTGTGGAGGAATATATGGAGGGACACACACTGGCAGACAGTGCAGTGTGGCATCTTTAAGTGCTTTCTGAAGGAATTCTGGAAAACGGGGCGGAGAAAATACGCGGGCCACCATCGCTGGGCTGTTTTTATCAAAATAATAATTTTGTCTGGCTTTTAGGGTGATCCATTGACTTCCACACTTTGGTTCACCATCCTGAAAAATGCCTGTAGAAGTCAGGAAAGTTCTGCAGGCATTTTTCAGGATGGTGAACCAAAGTGTGGAAGTCAATGGATCACCCTAAAAGCCAGACAAAATTATTATTTTGATAAAAACAGCCCAGCGATGGTGGGTCTTTCCATTATTTACTGTCTAATTAGCACAGTGAAATATTGTCTGGTTTGTAACTGCTGTGCTTCATTTATGGCAGTGAAACTTTGGTGTTTGCAGCTGGCAAAATCAGCCCAAGTATTATGGCTCCAAGATGCGAAGTCACCAAAGATGACTGATTTTTTTTATGAAGCTTGGGGCTTGAGCCAATGAAATTTTTTCACTCTCTACTGAGCTGGCAGATTAAGCCAATTTATTCAACCTCACTTTGCTGGTCATAATTAACTAAATGCACTTTGGTGAGTGTACTCCAACTGGTGAATAGAACAAATGTTTTTTCACCCTCCATGTTGTATGAAGTGACCAGACTTTGCTGGTCCTCCCATAGCTGCATCCAGTTTGGTTAGTTTACCATTCTCACTGGTGGTAGTGTCCAGTGGATGTTGTTCACTCATCTTTGTGGGTGAGGTAACTGAACACTGCTGGGGTTGCACAGTCGAAGATTGTGCCGTTGCCTCATCCTCACTGGTGGATGGAACCAGTACTGTTTTCTCTCCCTCAGTGGTGGATGAGATGACTGCATTTTGTTGGTCCTCCACAGTCACAGATGATGTTATTTCCTTTATCAATAGTGGATGGAACCAGTGCAGTTTTCTCGCCCTCCTCCATGGTTAATGGGGTGATTGCACTTTGTTGGTCCTCCACCATCATCAGTGGTGTAGTTGCTTCTCCATAAATGGTGGATGGAGCCAGTGCAGTTTTCTCCCCCTCAGTGGTAGATTGGGTGACTGCACTTTCTTGGTCCTCCACATTCATCAGTAGTGTAGTTGTCTCTCCCTCAATGGTTGATGGAACCAGTGCACTTTTCTCACCCACAGTGATGAATGAGGTGTCTGCACTTTGTTGGTCCTCCACAGTCATAGATGGGGTCATTGCCTCTCTGCCACTGGTGGATGAAACCAGTATATTCTCACCCTCCAGGGTGTTGGTGGTGATGATGAAAGATGGTGGATAATTTTCTCCTGAGTAGAAAAAAAATAAATATACATACACATGATAAAGCAGAATGAATATCCTTCTTCCCCTGAAGCCTCTGGTCTGCCTTATCATACAGAGTCCAGAACTTTATTGGCCACATGATGTTAGATGGTACTTTGATGAGGACAATTGATGCAAGGGGGCTCTCTAATGGGAAACAGTTGATTTTAAGGAGGCACTATGATGGGTATAGTTGATGTAAGAGAGCACTCTGATGTAAGGTGACAAGATTTTTAAAATTAAATCTGGGGACATATTTTTTTTTTATTGGCAAACTGTTTAATAAGCATATTTTCATCAAATTATATATACAGTGTATGTGGTATGTGTTTATGGAATGATTGTATGATACATACATTATTTCTCACATTTCCTCCACGAGATAAAAAAAAAAGATACTACTTAACATTTGGTAGTCCTATCCCAAAAAAGTGCAAATCCAACCGGGGGGGGAGGGAGGGGGGTGCTATGGTGGTGCTTGAGGTGAAAGTGATGGTGCTAATGCAACGCGTGAAGGCGTGGCCAACAAGTGTGTGTGACCAGCATGTGGGCATGGTTAGCAAGGGGAGTTTTCTTCTTTCTTCACGGCATACAATGTTGATAAGTATGCCCTGGCCTCTGTATACCAATAAAAGCCAAAAAATGCAGCACAACCCTACACTTCTTTTATACAATTCTACAAATGAACTTATAAGTGTAATAGTAAAACCTATAAATGAATATCCAGTGCAAATACAGTGATGGTGTCACCCCTGTGCAGAAATATTTTAAGAAATTGCAGAGCTTCAATGTGCAAATAATGGTGAGACCCCCTACATACAATAATAATAACAGAGATGCACATCAACCAGTGTATTAGAACATTTAGAACATAGTATTGATGGTATCACCTTCTCTGCAAAAGGTAAGAAATATTGCAGAGCTGCAATGTGCAAATAGTGGTGAACCCCCCTATATATAATCATAATAAAATGAACAATTGATGTACATATTTTACATTTTATTATTATTATTATATATAGAGGGTTTCACCACTATTTGCACATTGTAGCTCTGCAATATTTCTTACCTTTTGCTGAGGGAAAGTTCGTGTTCCTTTTATTGAGGTTCATGTCTCTTGCACACATGTGACTGAGCCCATTCTGTGTATTTGCAGTTGAATTTCCTCCATCCAGGCAGCCCAGGTGCAGTATACAGCTTGTCTTTGACATTAATGGTTCTATGCTGCTGTATTTATGTTTGATGGCACCACTGTAAAGGAATACAGCAGCATACACTCATTCATGTCAATGACAACATCAATGATGGCTGTACACTGCGCCTGGACTGCCTGGATGGAGGAAATTCAACTGACATTACACAGAATTGGCTCAGCCACCTGTCTGCAAGAGACCTGGCTTGGTTCTAAAGAGTGGGAAACTGCACTAGAATAACACCAGAGGACTAAATCCTTTTTTTCCAATCTATTTATCTTGTATTGTGACACCAGCAATGTGTGTCAAAGATAAGGTGAAGTGCATGGATGGACAGACAGAACACACAAAGATCCAGCATTCTTTTCTCCCTGTCAGTCTCTGCAAGAGCCATGAGCTTTGTGCTGGCAGAAAGTAATGCAGGATGTATGTGCTCTGTCTGCTCCACGGAGGAGCTTTATCAAAAACGGTTCTGGTGTCAGAATACAGCCTGGATGGTCTATGCCACATTGCAGAAACGTGCATGTGCTCTTTATGCTTACAGAAGCTGTTTCTCTCTCTCAAGTGTAGAGAAAACTCACTCACTGTAGACAGGAGCTGGAGAATCTCTCTGTTCTATTACATTCCCTGTAGCAGGCTGGGCTGAGCTATACTCTCTTCTCTCCCTCCATTCTAGCTGCCGACCATGTCCTCTCCTCTGTGCATCTCAGAGCTCAAAGAAGGCAGGCTGGAGAAGGGGGTGGATTCAGCACTTTCCTATTGGTTGAGAATGCAGCAAAGCGGTTGTATATCAATCTGCCTCTGAAATCTGCCCGCTGGGTCTAGCTAAAGCTCATTTGCTTATTTGGCAGGAGCCACTGTATCCCTCCCACAGGCCCCAGCTTCCTGGCATCAGTACAGGATTTTACAGGTAGAATGAAATTTCAAAAAACACTGTGACACATACAAGAACTGGTATGTGAATTGTGGTGGTGCTTAAACAATTTGTGAGGGTGTGAGCACCCCCAAGCTCCTAACTGGTGCCGCGAAACTGGGGACAGACTTGGTCCGGGGACATCTGGTCACCCTACTCTGATGGGGACATTTAATGTAAGGGGACATTCTGATGGGGCTCTGCATCACCTCTGCACTATCTGTCAGGTGTTACATCCAAATTGTGAATCACACTGTGTGTCAAACCCCAGACTTGCCAACTTGCCATAAATTATGGTCACACACATTAATGCACATGTTTTGGTGACTGTTGCCCACAATGCATATATTTGAATAGACCCTAAAAGTCACGATCAATGTGTAGGGCATTTAAAGCTAACAACTCCCTTCCCCTGAACTACAGTATACTTCACAATAACAGACATCCAATAACGGTATTTACCAAAGTGAGCAATACTAACCAGACGTTTCCTCGATCACCTACTTTATCTTGATCGGCGGAAGTGGTGACTCATATGTACCTATGTCTGATCAGCAACACGCTTCAGTGATTCATTTCCCATTGTACGTTTGTATACTCAGTTTAGCATTGTCATATGTTAAAACCAATCACACAGGCCAAGTTCATGGTTTTATTACAACTATTAAGAAGAAATTATGATGTAGATAAGGGGCCAGCACAAAACTTTGCAGGTCTGAGAAGCTGCAATACTGTATATTACATTATACACTTTAACCACTTCAGCCCCAGAAGGATTTACCCCCCTTCCAGACCAGAGCACTTTTGCGATTCGGCACTGTGTCGCTTTAACTGACAATTGCGCGCTCGTGCGACGTTGTACCCAAACAAAATTGACCTCCTTTATTTCCCCACAAATAGAGCTTTCATTTGGTGGTATTTGATCACCTCTGCGGTTTTTATTTTTTGCGCTATAAACAACCAAAGAGCGACAATTTTGAAAAATAAAAAACAATATTTGTTACTTTTTACTATAATACATATCCAAGAAAAAAATATAAAAAAACAAATTTATTCATCGGTTTCGGCCGATATTTATTCTCCCTTGTATTTTTTTGTAAAAAAAAGAAAAAATCGCAATTAGCGTATATTGATTGGTTTGCGCAAAAGTTATAGGGTCTACAAACCATGAAAATTGATTTATTGTGTTTTTTATTTATTTATTTATTTGCTAGTAATGGCGGCCTTTTAATGGGACTGCGATATTGCGGCGGACAGATCAGACACTTTTGACACTTTTTTGGGACCAATGACATTTATACAGCGATCATATCTAAAAATAGCCACTGATTACTGTATAAATGTCATTGACAGGGAAGGGGTTAACCCTAAGGGGGCGATCAAGGGGTTAACTGTGTTCCCTCACTGTGTTCTAACTGTGTGGGGGTTGGCAGGGACATGACAGATCTAACTGATCCTGATTACAGGGAACAGTAGATCTGACATATGTCCTCTGACGGGGGACCGTTGTGTTTACATCAGCGGTTCCCCGTTCTGCCTCTCTAACAGGCGACCACGGGTCCCCAGCGGACATCGAGTCTGCCCGACCCACGGGCACGCTCAACGGCGATTCGCGCAGCAGAGCCACACTGCCGCAGTAAAAGTATGTGAGGCGGTCGGAAAGGGGTTAAAGCAGCATTAAACCTTTATTAAATTGCAGCTTACCAGTTCTAAGATGTGATGGCTGCATTTGTTTTTTTTTTGTTTTTTTTTAGGCGTTCTTTCTTCTATTTTCATCTGGTATTCCTGACAGTAAGTCTGTTGTTTTTCAAAAGCTCAAGCTCTCCGTCAGAATGTATCAGTTTACATGGATAAGACATACCATTTAACACTGGCAGGGGTGATTAAAATGATCAGCTTTTATTCATGTAAAACCTTTATCCCAAAAGGAGAAAAAACGGTTTGCTGTAACTGATTATAAAGTGTGAGCTGGAGTTTCTCTGAAATTAGTTACGGTTTTTAAATCTGCTAGTACATTCAACACTCCCCTTCTCCCCCAGACTGACAATGCTGCTGTCTGCTGTGATTCCTGTGCTCCTTCACCCAGAGTTGTGTCTCACTAATAAAGGGGGTGTGCTATTGGCTAGAGGACCTGGTGAAAACAGAGGGGAACAACCATATAAAGGAAAACGAATGCAGCCACCACATATAATGATTGGTAAGCTGCAATATGTTACATTTTTTGTTTTGAGCTTAATACCGCTTTTAAAGAAGATCTGTTTTAAGGCAAAGGTAAACTCGCTTATAAATTCTGTTGAAGTCTTTGATGTATTATCAAGCTGTGACTGCCGTACTGGCGTATAGGAGTCAGCAAAGTCTTAAAATGCTTGCTAAACTCTAAGTATAAGCTGACTTGCAACTAAAATTACCTTCATTTTCTTTTTTACATCTTAGTGATTTGTAGATGTTACTGTACTTTATAGCGATGCATTTTTCAGGTTAAAATCACATTGAAATTTCATCAGTCGCAATCAAATCGCATTGCATAGTCGCACTGGAAATTGAGGGGTTGCAGCAGTGTGAACCAAGGTTTTAACACATTTTATAATGCATTGCACAGTTATTGATGTATGTGTTCATTATTCAGTGCTAGTTGCCTGGCTGTCATAATGATCCAATGGCTTTAACCTCTTACCAGCAGTTCCTCCTTTCCCTTTAACCAGTTCCCATCTGGGCCATTTCTGGCACTCCTCTCCTACATGTAAAAATCATAATTTTTTTGCTACAAAATTACTCAGAACCCCCAAACATTATATATGTTTTTTTTAGCAGAGACTCTAGGGAATAAAATGGCGATCATTGCAACTTTTTATATCACATGATATTTGCGCAGCAATTTTTCAAACGCATTTTTTTTGGAAAAGAAACAGTTTAGTGAATTTAACCACTTTAAACCCCCTTAACAACCAGACCAATTTTCAGCTTTCAGTGCTCTCACAATTTGAATGACAATTACTCAGTCATGCAAACTCAGTCATGCAACACTGTACCCATATGAAATGTGCATCCTTTTTTCACACAAATAGAGCTTTCTTTTGGCGGTATTTAATCACCGCTGGGTTTTTTATTTTTTGTGCTATAATTAAAAAAATACTGAAAATTTTGTAAAAAAAATAAATTTTCTTCATTTCTGTTATACAATTTTGCAAATTCGTAATTTTTCTTCATAAATTTTGGCCAAAATGTATACTGCTACATATCTTTGGTAAAAAACAAAAACAAATTAGTGTATATTATTTGGTCTTTGTGAAGGTTATAGAGTCTACAAGCTATGGTGCCAATCACTGAATATTGATCACACCTGATGTACTGATGGCCTATCTCATTTCTTGAGACCCTAACAAGCCAGGAAAGTACAAATACCCCCCAAATGACCCCTTTTTGGAAAGTAGACAGTCCAAGGTAATTAGTAAGAGGCATGGTGATTTTTTTTTAAGTTGTAATTTTTTCCCACAATTCTTTGCAAAATTTTTTCTCACAAAATTGATAACAGGTTATTTCTCACACCCAGCATATGCATACCACAAATTACACCCCAAAACACATTCTACTACTCCTCCTGAGTATGGCGATACCACATGTGTGAGACTTTTACACAGCCTGGCCACATACAGAGGCCCAACATGCAGGGAGCACCATCAAGCGTTCTAGGAGCATGAGTTGCACATATAATTTATTGACTACCTCTTGCACTTTTGAAGGTCCTGGAGCACCAGCACAATGGACACGCCCCAAAAAATGACCCCATTTTGGAAAGCAAACACCCCAATGTATATTCTAGGAGGCATAATGAGTCTTTTGAACATGTCATTTTTTCCACAAGTTTTTGGAAAATGTGGAAAGAAAATAAAAACACTTTTTTTTTTATTTTACACAAAGTTGTCCATTTATACAATATTTCTAACACACAGCATGTACCTAGCAAAAATGACACCTCATAAAATATTCTGCTACTCCTCCTGAGTATGGCGATACCCCATGTGTGTGACAGAGGCCCAACATGCAGGGAGCACCGTCAGGTGTTCTAGGGGCATACATTTCAAATCTAATTTGACTACCTTTTACACTATTGTGAGGCAGTGTGCTGGCACAGATAGGCAGTGTAGTGGCACGGATGAGCAGTGTAGTGGCACGGATGGGCAATGTAGTGGCACGGATGGGCAGTGTAGTGGCACGGATGGGAAGTATAGTGGCATATATGAGCAGTGTAGTGGCATGGATAGGCACTGTAGTGGAATGGATGTGTCACAGGTGAGAACTGATGTGGTATGGATGAGCATGAATGAGGCACAAATGAGCCATGGATGGGGATGGATGAGCCGTGGATGGGGATAGATGAGCATGGATGGGGATGACTGAGAACGGATGGGGATGGATGAGCACGGATGGGGGTGGATGAGCATGGATGGGGATGGATGAGCACGGATGGGGAGAGTGAGCACGAATGAGGATGGATGAGCAGGGGTAGGGATGGATGCACACGGATGGGGATGGATGCGCACGGATGGGGATGGATGCGCACGGATGGGGATGACTGAGCACGGATGGGGATGGATGAGCACGGATGGGGATGGATGAGCACGGATGGGGATGACTGAGCACGGATGGGGATGGATGGGGATGACTGAGCATGGATGGGGATGACTGAGCATGGCTGGGTGAGCATGGATGGGTGGTTGAGCATGGATGGGGTGAGGATGGTTTGGTGGGTGAGAATGGCTGGGTGAGGATGGCTGGATAAATGAGCATGGATGGATGGATGGATGGGTGGCTGGGTGGGTGTAGATGGATGGTGGGGGGTGCAGCCTGTCCCCCACTGTCACTTAGCAGCGATGTGAGCATTACACATCGCCCACAGCGCTGCACACATCCTCTCTCCCCCCTCTCACAATGCACCGATCGGTGCGGAGAGGAGAGAGAAAAGCCGGCGGAAGCGCCGGCTTGCTTACATGTGATCGCTCCATCATTTGCGGCACAGCGGCCATTCACAGCGATCTGTGATGCGCCGGGTCCAGCTCACGGATGTTCCCGTGTGCTTGCCCTAGGGAATAGACGCCCTCCCAGAATTAAGCGACCGCCTTGTAGCTGTCATTTGGCTATGGGCCAGTTGTTAAGTGGTTAAAAAATATAAAACAGTAAAGTTGTCCCAATTTTTTTGTATATTATAAAAGAGGATGTTACGCCAAGTAAATTGATACCCAACATGTCACACTCTAAAATTGCGAACACTCGTGGGATTGTGCCAAACTTTGGTATTTAAAAATCTCCATAAGCGGCGCTTTAACATTTTTTACAGGTTACATGTTTAGAGTTACAGAGGAGGTCTAGTGCTAGAATTGTTGCACTCGCTCTAACGCACGCGGCCATACCTCACATGTGTGGTTTGAACACCGGTTACATATGTGGGCGGGCTTACATATGCGTTCACTTCTGTGCGCGGGGACGGGGGCACTTTTTCATTTTATTATTATTATTTATTTTACTTTTATTTTTTTATTCTTACACTGTCTCTTTAATTTTTTTTTTTGATCACTTTTATTCCTATTAAAAGGAATGTAAACATCTCTGGTAATAGGAATGGTGCATGACAGGTCCTCTTTATGGAGAGATGTGGGGTCAGTAAGACCTCAATATCTCCTCCAGGCTGAAAAGGCAGAGATCAGAAAAAAAATGATGATCCCGGCCTTTCCAGCCGCGATCACAGCTTTGTTTACTAAAGCCAGCCCGGACATGATGTCATAACATTGCGCCCGGGCCTCCGAGGATCATAGAGATGATCTCTGATTAACTTCTGGCGGCGACGAATTCCGTTTCCGGGTTGCCGATCGTACGGGCGGCCCGTTAGAAGCACCGAAGGGCGGCGGGAGGGGGGGGACGTCCCCTAACGCTGCCTATAAGAACGATTATGCGGTTGAACTGCCGCTATGATCATTCTTATGGTGTAGGGAATTGCCAGCCGGAAAGAATATCTGAATGGTGCCTGTAGCTGCTGGCGCCATTCAGATATCACCACTCAAAGCCCAGGATGTCCATGGATGTCCTATGGGCGTGAAGTGGTTAAGAGGTTACTGATGCCCGGATGTGGGGCAGGGATTTTGGTCATGTGACGGCTGTGATTGACTGTCAATTGTGATTGACGGTCGCAAGTAGAGATCAGGAGCTGTCCTTCAGCTGCCAGGAGTGCTCATGGCGCGTGCTCTCAGCACAGCTCTGTTTACATTCTGGTACGCATATATGCAGTCGCTTCGGTGTTAAGACCCACCTGCTGAGAGGCCACATATATGCGTACTGCCAGCGTTAAGAGGTTAAGTCAGCAGTCTCCAAACTGCGGCCAATGGGCCGGATGCGGTCCTTTGCTTGCCTTCATCTGGTCCTTGGGGAACTGTTCCTCTGATGGACAACAACAGGGCACAATTACATCCACTGAAACCAACAATAGGGCACTCTTTATTCCGCTGACAACAATGCAACACTATTTCTTTTACCAATACCCATGATGGACACTATTTCTCCTACTAATACTATTGATGGGACACTATTCTTCCAACTATCAGACTGATACCAATGATGGGGGCTATTCCTCCCACTGATACCAATGATGAGGCGCTATTCCTCCCACTGATGCCAATGATGGAGCACTATTCCTCCCACTGATACCAATGATGAGGCACTATTCCTCCCACTGATCCCAATTATGGGGCACTATTCTTTACACTGATGCCAATGATGGGGCACTATTCCTCCTACTGACCAGATACTATAGAATTGTTTTACTCCCACCGACCACCATGCCTGAGTCATTGTTTGGCACTCCCACTGATGCTGGGGCATTTTTTACTGCCACTGGCCATTGCTCGGCCCCCTAACATCCGAAGGACATTAAACTTGTCCTTTGTTTAAAAAGTTTGGAGACCCCCGCTGTAGCTCACTGACTTAAAAACATGTATACATATGTAGCTAGAAGCTGAATATCTGTGCCTGCAATTAGGAGACCTTGTGTAAACCTCACTGTTTGGGTGCCGTTTCCGTCTAGTGTTGAGTTTGGACACACTAGGTGCAAAGACTAGGTCCCTTTCTTGGGACCCCGGCCTGGATCTCTGAGATTGTGTGTGTTGCGGCCGAGTCGCGGCCTGCACAAGCGGAATCATCCAGCAGAGAATCAGAGGGACACCTGCAGACAGCATCCCCTTACTGTCTGGTGGCGGCCTGGAGGCCGCTCCTGTTTCATCTATCCTGCATTTGCACCAGATTCGGGTGAGCCATGGTGTGGCGGAGTCCGGACGCCATCCACTGAGCAAGGTTCCTGTGGGGGAGCTTGCAAAGTCATCTTCATCACCATCATCTTTCATTCGTAGTATTGGTGAGCGGGCATCTGCCCATCCATTTATATAGACACGGTATACAGACACTATTGCCTCCATTCACTATCTATTGCCTATAGGACTAAAGGATAAGGCCATCCATCCACATAGACACTGTACACAGACACCACTGTCTTCATTCACCTCGCTGTTACTTGTAGTTCCACAGGATGCAATACCTTTGAACCAGCAGTCACTGTGATCTCATTTGCATCTTGCCAACACAGGACGATTCTGTTTCTTTGATTATTACAGCCAAGTCCGTCAAGTTGCTTTGCTCTGCTATTCAGGAATTCTTCACATGCAATTTTCACAAAGGCTAGCTGATGACCAAAGGATTGCCTCCTTGTAATACAGGACTATTTTAAACCTCCCTACCCACTGCAGGGATTGCCTCTACTGTGCTTATTGAGCTTGAATTTACCTAGAACTCTCTGAAAGAGCAGGTTAAATTCCATTGCAGTTAACTGTTATTGAAGGTTTATGACATTGCATTTATTGTTTGTGCCTGTGTGTTGCACAGAAGGGAGGGGTCTGACATAGCTAAAAGCCATTCCTCTGCCCTTCTGCGGCTTGTTCACATAGGCTGTGTATATGTACTGTCTATATGTAGGTATTCTTTATATTTAATTGTTTTGACATTTTCCATGTGATTGTCACTTCATTACTAGTGACATTTAAATCAGAAATACTATCCTAAAACGCAAATCTAAGTTGTTCACTTTCAACTGCCTTTATTTCAACAAGTAAACAAGTTCATTGGTTTAACAGATTGTGGTGTACCTATTTCATTGTTGTCACTAATAGAAGGGAAAAAATGTCTGAACCAAGGGTGTCAGAGGTGGCGGAGGACTTGCAGGGGCGGGGCAACCAGTGGGGTACTGATTCTACCAGCAGCCCTCACAAGGGTAGCGCTACACATATCTGGAATCCTGGATCATTGTTTGCTTGTTTTTGGGTCATGGAAAGAAAATATACTACGGCCAAAGACAACCAGGGAACTAGCAAGAGCACAAGCACAATGTACACAGGACTCAATCTATATACACTCACTCTGTATATACACCTCCACACGTCAGCTCCAGCACATCACTTGCTTGCAGACTATCTCTCCTTGACACCTCCAGCACATCACTTGCTTGCTCTTCAACTAGCACTGATTGGTAGGCCAGACACCGGCTTAGCCAGGCCTAAAGTGAATGCCCTTTGCAGGCAGTGACCGCTGGCCCTTTTATTGTAGGAAAAATGTAAAAAGTCCCAGTGCTAGCTGTCCACATGGCAACTGCTCCCAGTGCCAGTTCTTTGGGCCCTTCCAGCCCTCCTGGCTGCAGCTGCCTCTCTACTGCCCGTGCCACCACAGTCCATTCCTCTGGCTCTGCACCCATCCCAGACTGCAATCTCCCAGTCCTCCCAGGCGTGCCTCCCCAGTGCTCTCCTGACTGTGTGTCACTCACCAGCCCTCCTGGCTGCAACCAGTTGCTTCTTTGCCTGGCAGTGCTCTCTCCTGCTGTCCTCTCCTTGCTCCTATCCAGGACACCTCCACGTGTTCTTAGATGGCCCGCACCCAAGCCCAGGCCTGAGGTCACCCCCCCCCCCCCCCCGACTGGCGAGCTCCCTCAAAGGCCACAACAGCCTAGCACTCCTCCCCAGCTGGGCTAACCCTGGGTATTTAAGGAGACCTGCCCTGTGCCAATCCAAGTTGGGGATTGGTCAGGGCTCCTCAGAATACCTCAGACAGCTCCACCTTTCCTCTCCTCTCCTCCTCCTTTTCCAGAAAATAACAGAGCATTCTGGAAAGAAGTGGGAGACATTGGTGGTGATGCCTGTGTGTCACCTAGCTCTACCTGAGTCACTCCCAACCCAGATCAAACACAGCCAAGCCTGGAAATGTACCTATTCTACCAAAAAACATAACTATCACTTTTAGCACACTAGAGGGTGCTACATTAGATTGGAACATCACGATGTGGCACTTAAATTCTAAATTAATTTGCCGCTACCCCAACCTAAGATGGCCATGAAAGCCTTTCAGTATGTTGAAACTGCCAACCCAATATTCAGAAGACAATTTACTATTGCAATACTATTGGATAACAGCTTTTAAAAAAATATATAAGGAAACCAGAGTGTCCATCTCCTGTTATCCACTTACCCAAAAATCAATCAGATTCAAATCACCATTGAAAGTATGAATGTGATTGGCGATAACTTGCATGGTTGCAGTGTTTGCTAGACTACTCTTTAACTCAGCAATTTAGATCAAAAACCTGCCCCTGTAGAACTTACCAGAACACAAGTAAATTCAGTCCAATTCTCCGAGCAAGTTGCTGAAAGAGTTACTGCATGTATAGTCAGCATTAGACTGAAAGCACATACTGGAACTTAAAGTTCCACTGTGACTACTGAGCATCAAGGTGCAGCCAGTCCCCTGAGATGCCATGAAATAACCTTCTGTCTAGCTTTGTATTAAAAAAAATACATGACACTTATATTTTTGTAACTGCAAATACAACAAACACATGTGACAGTGAATCAGTACCGAGTGATAGCAGTGTTGGAATAATAAAAAGCATCAAACTGATAATAGATAGAAAAATCACATAGGCATTTGTACTATTGTATATCCCTATTGAATTCTAACACCTACAGAGCTATTGCCAAATGACAAGGCGCCTTCCATAAAGAAGCCAGGACTGTAGGCAGCTGAAAGCCAGATCATGGAAATCCAGTCTGCTCTGATAACCAACTGCAGCTTATCAAATAAACTATTTCAGACTTCTGCTGTGCGAGTCATCTCTGTGTGCAGCAGCAGACAGTCATAAAATAATAGGTTTATATAAATCCATAAAAGACCTATTAGTGTATAGCTCTGCATATACACTATTTCATACCTCTCAATTTTTTGACATGGGAATAAGAGGCACCTATTAGCAAAAGTATGTAGGCATAGGGCACACCCCCCTGCCACACCCCCTTAAAGGAGAATTATACAAAAAATGATTAGTTAAACCCAGAAGTGCTTTTTTTTTTACCACTACTTTCCCTTTATACTGGATTTTGAAATTTACAAGTGCAGCAATTTAGAAATTGAATGAGAAGTTCAGTACTGGAAAACACTTTTTGATAGATAAGTAGTATATTTTATATACAACTTTATAGATCAGACCAAAATGAGGGACAAATGAGGAGGACAGAGGGACTCTGTTCCAAATCTGGGAAAGTCCGAAATCAGGGACAGTTGCGAGCTATGGTATTTGGCCAAAAGTTTGTGGACACATAACCAGTGGCCATCACACTACTGTGCGGCCAAAAGTATATTGGCATCCCAAATTAATGAGATTGGACATTTTCAGTGAAGGGTACTGTTAGTGCTATAGCATACAAGACATTTCTGTGCTTCCAATCTTGTAGCAGCAGTTCGGGGAAGACCTCCTTCATCGTTGCGCCCCAGTAAAGACGTAAAAACATGGATTGATGGGTTTGGTGTGGAGGAACTGTAGTGGCCTGTGCAGAGCGTTGCCTCGATGACGTCCAAGTGACAAAACGCGTCAGTTGGAGCTTTTCCAGTGTCATACGCACTTCCAGTCTTTGGCTTCGGTGGAACGCAAGGAAGTTCCAGCACCCACGTCTGACTTCTCTTACTGCAAATGTAAGTGTCTACTATTATACAGCCGTCTGTTTACTTCTACATCTCAAACACTGTTACCTATTCCTTATCTATACTACCATCGTTTGATGTGACCCCATGCGGGT
>BLSH010423046.1:1411504-1422404 GCA_018402905.1 Glandirana rugosa | reverse complement strand
TACGGATTTCAGGTCTTGACCAGTTATGTCCCAACGCACGGAGGTGGGAAATACAAATATTTACAAATATCGGAAGTGAGAAGACCCTTCTGGAACGTCTTCTAAATCCTCATATAGAAATCTCTACACACGGGTAAGTCGGTTTTGGTTGACAGTTCATGACTACAATCGAACTTGTTAGTGGATTTGACAGGAGAGGCGAGGAGTTTTCTGGAGGACGAGAGATCGATGGAACAGAGAATGAGGATACGTGTGGAGGTCCTAAATAGATCTCAGAGAGGGTACGAGACCTTGGAAGATGGAGTTAGACAGACCGACACAGGATACTACAGATTGTGTCGGTCTGTCGGATTTCCAGGTACTTGTGACCCGATAATTTTACGACGAAGATGTCCTCAAAACATAAGACGGACATTTTCGTCGAGTGAATACAAAACTCCTGTAGAAGCAGCATTTTAATAGCCCAGTGTTCATGGACCTTTAGGCTGTCTGGCTGTGTTAGACATCATAGGACACAGCCAGACAGATTGAGGTAGAAGGTTCCAGAGCATGGGAGAGACTCTAGATAAATCCTGGAGGTGTGCATAGGAGTAAGAGACAAGGTAGCTAGAGAGCAGGAGGTCTTTTGAGGAGCGGAGAGGACAGTTTAGGTGATTGTTCAAGCTAACATCAGTACTTGACAGTTGGTTTTGGCTGAATGGGCACACATCTCTAAAGATATACTCCTAAATCTTCTGCAAGGTCTTCCCAGAAGAGTGAAGGCTATAAACATTTATAAACATAAAGGGTGGAGGCACGCAACCCTGTATTGACCAGTTCTGGACTTTAGGCATGCAATGTATACTCCAAAAACTTTATTGAACACATTGTCCCTCTCCCCTACTTTCACAGCACTTGATGGAAACTTCCGGCTGTCAAAATGATGGCTGGGACTTGCTCTCTATCACAGCAGTATCTACTGAAAAATATGGAGTCTCTGAACAGTGTGTGCGACACTGTTCAGAAGCTTAGTTGAGAAATGCAATTTAGCTACATAATTGTTACATTGTATTTTATTGGCCTTTGATCTGCATATAATGACAGTCAGTGAGGAGCTGAGGCGTGTTTGAACATGAGTCTGAGCCTGCCTGAACTATCCCACCTGGTAACTGTTAAAGCCGACAGCCAATCCTAGGCAGTGGAGGCATTCCCACTCATCCCTAATGAAAGTTAAATCAACCTTAAAAATAAAAAAAAACATTTTTAATACAAAATTTG
The DNA here is from genome assembly GCA_018402905.1 of Glandirana rugosa. Classification (NCBI taxonomy): domain Eukaryota; kingdom Metazoa; phylum Chordata; class Amphibia; order Anura; family Ranidae; genus Glandirana; species Glandirana rugosa. The sequence goes on along the minus strand of BLSH010423046.1, from coordinate 1,421,147 downwards.
TTCCTATTTAACCCCTTAGTTGGGGATAACCCTAAGGTTAACCCTTCCCAGCCCGAATTAACATCTACCCCCACGCCATTTTTTACTGCAATTTATTTTTCTATTTTCTAGCCTAGCCATGTTTCTAACCAACATTTACATTTTTTCTTTATTTTTTAAAATAATTTTAGTGTTCCATAGACAACTGCACAAAAAACACTTTATTTTATTCTAGAATGCAAATTAGGCACTTTTTTTACGTTAGTCTCTGTACTAATTTATTCATATGTATACAACTTTGTAACAGCCCACGAATGACACCTCAAACCTAGTCTGGATCTTTATTCACGGTTTGTTCATCATGTACAACCTGAGACAGTATAAGGTAGGACTTTCCTATTTGGCTGGAGTCTACCTTTAAATTTGTCAGAGTATTGTATTAAATGTATGTCTAGCGTTGCTTATACTTCAGTTCCCGAGAGAGAATCAGTTTACATAATTTGCACAATTATGCCCATAATTATATACGTCTTTGGCCAGCATGGGTCTGATGAATCAGCTGGATTAATGCAAAATGCCTACAATTATACATTTACAATGCAAAGTAAGTGTAGGAGTGCTGAAATAGTGATTGAAGTACTCCATCACCAATTTCTACTAAGGTTGAAGCTAGCTATAGGCATTTGTTAGGGATCAAGCTTATAGGTGTTTAATTACGCACATATCCTACAAATAGCAATGTTTGTGTGCTTTTACATCCCAGTGCAGTTATCAAGACAATGATGTATCAGCTGCAGAAAACCAACTTGACAGATTGCTTTCTCCCTAAAAGAGTTGTCCATTATGCCGCAGATGGGAATGCATAGAGATTGAGGAGTCTTTAGTGTGCAGAAGTTCATCTCCTGTTACCTAAATGGCCTGGCTAGGTTCTTGAGTGGAGTATTGTTGGTATTGGTGTAAAGTTTGTGTGCATAGGTAAACGTTGCAGAACAAGAAGATGGTGCCACTGGTGAACGTTCTGTTCCCAAGCTCTAAAGCCCTAGCGTCCAAGTGTGCTGTCCCATATCAGAATCAACAGTGTCCAGTAGCAACGCAGGGGACGAATATGTGTTCATTAGGAATAAGGTTAGGGTTTTCTACTACCATGGGTTTGCAGCCAATGATCAGGATTCCAAGTTGACAGATTGCCTTCTCCCTAAGAGTTGTCCATTATGCTGCAGATGGGAATGCATATGGATTGAGGAGCCCATAGAGTTCATCTCCTGTTATCAGAATGGCCCAGCTAGGCACTTGAGTGGATGTTTAGCAGCTATTGATGTAAAGTTTGTGTATGCACAGGCAGATGTTGAAGAACAGGAGGATGGTGTCACTGATCCCACTCCCTGGGGTCCAAGTGTGGTGACCAGAATCTGTGTCCATTAGAAACACATAGGACTAATATCTTTTAGGAATAAGGTTGGGGTTCGCTGCTACCATTTTGTTATGAATGACCAGGATTTGAGAAGTTTACTAACTACAAACCTTTGGAAAACTTTTCAGATTTCCTACCAGAAATATGGAAAATCTATTTTTTGTAGTTTATTTTCAATTTTGGCATTGGTCCCTTATGGCAGGGCCCAGCTTCCAATGCTTTTTATTTACAATAGCTTGTGTATTATTCCTACAAATGGCCTGCATTTAATGAAAGATTAGTTCCCCATAGATTCCAGTGGGGTTCCCCGCAATATTTTCCAAACTTGAATAAGGCAAGGCAATTCTTTTTTCTTAAATTCAACCAGCAGATGAAATGAAAGAAAATTAATCAATTCCCTCTTCCACACACTCAATGTCACACTGAGTGTGTGGATAGGGGAATCCCTCCTGCGGAGCTGTGGTATTCTGACAGCAGGTAGGTTTCCCTGCCATCAGAACTCTCCATAGATTACTGAGCACAGAAGTAGGGATCACTGTTCTTCTGTTGGCAAAGATGATGATGTATTTGTGCACGGACAGGAGCACTTGCTTATAGCCTAGTGTGAGTGCAGACCAGTGTGGAGTGGGAAAGATCAAATTCTGGCATGGTTCATTTTAGCCATGATCAGTGTGATCCAACAGATACCTACCTATGTATACTAAATGATCACTCCCCACACCTTTTCTAAACCAGACCTAATAATTCACTATGATTCCTATCTAGAGAAAGTAATCCAGCACACTACACCCTTCCTAAGTCAAACTTAATAGTTACCTAGGACACTAACATATACAAAGTGATCTAGAGCCCCGCATTTCTTCCTAAACCAGACCTAAAAGTTAACCAGGATACCCAGTCAAAATGATCTAGCCCCCTCACTCCTTACTGTTAACTAGGATACCTACTTAGACAAAATTATCCAGTTCTCTACATTTTTCCTAAACCAGAGCTACCAACTGACCAGCATACCTAACTAGACAGAGTGATCCAGCACCTCACACCTTTCCTAAAAGCCCTTAGGCCTCATACACACGGACGTTTCTTAAAAAATAAACAAAACGTCTGGCCCGACGTCAAGGAAAAAAAATTGGCGTTTTTTGGCATTATGCATCGGCGTTAGTGAGCATCGGCATCAATAGGCGTTTTTAAAAAAAAATCATCCCTCTGCTATTTTTAAACCTAAAAACGTTGGCGTCAAACGCCGGTTAACACCGGTACAATATTAGTTGGCGTTTGTTGGCGTTTTGCGGCGTCGGCGTCAAAAAAATGCCAAAACGTACAGCCTCAGAACGCAATGGCCGTGGGTTCTACTTTCAGCTCACTAACGCCGACGTCATCTACAGCTCAAAAACGCTGAAGTTTTTATGGGGCCATTGACTAACATGGAGAGCTGCAAAAAACGCCAGAAAACGCCGGTGTCAAAAAACGTCCGTGTGTATGAGGCCTTAAAGTGTCACTAAACCCACATCATAAAAAACTGACTTTCACACTTGTACGAATTGACAGAAATTTTTATGCCGCAATTTTGATGCAGCTTGAAGCAATGTCTGTGTAATCTTGAGGTCTATGGACCTCAAATCGCATCAAAGTCGGACCAAAGTAGTGCAAGGACTACTTTGAAGTCGCTGCAACTTGAAGTCGCACAGATATGAATGGTACTGATTGGAAATCTTGGGGTATGACAAGTCGCAGGACAAGTCGCACAAGTGTAAAGGGTCATTGGTGTCTGCTACTTCTGTCAGTCCCTCCACTGGCTTGTGCTCACCCAACTTTGGAAATTGAGAATACTAACAACAACTTACAAAGCCATGCACAACTCTACTACATCACTAACCTAGTCTCAAAATACCAACCTAATAATTCTCTCTGTTTCTCCCAAGACCTCCTGCTCTCTAGCTCCCTTGTCATCTCCTCCTAGGACTTTTCCCGATCCTCTCCCATCCTATGGAACTCAATACCCCAGTCTGTCTGACTATCTCCTACTCTGTCCATTTTTGATGTTCATTTTTAGATGACGCCTAAAAACTCTGGTCTTCGATGAAGCCTATTCTGCCCCCACCTAACAATTGTACTTTTATTTTCTCCATTAGCTCACCCCCCACAGTTATTACCTTTTGTACTACTTAACTCCCCCTCCTAGATTGTAAGTTCTAAGGAGCCGGGCTCTCTGATTCTTCTTGTATTAAAGCAGTGTTCCACCCTTTTAAAAGTCAGCAGCTACAAAAAGTGTAAACAAATAGGGGGAAGAAAAGAAGCGCCACCTAAGTGCAGATATTTGATCACATTTAATGCACATAACTTTAAAACCCTTACAAGATGTAAGTAGAACAGTAGCTCAGCAATGGGATGTAGGAGGAAGGGCACTGTCCTGGATCGTTCTGCAAGAATCACGCCGTTTGCTAGGAGAGTGGTGCTTGCCCAGTTGTTCCAGGGTTCCCCGTGATATCACTTCCGCCCTCACTCCATGCTGATCGCTTCCTAGTGGCCACAGGACGCTCTGAGGTAGCTGCTGGAAAACCACTCTCCTAGCAAATGGTGTGATTCTTGCAGAACGATCCAGGACAGCGTCTTCCCTCCCACATCTCATTGCTGAGCTACTGTTCTACTTACATCTTGTAAGTGTTTTAAAGTTGTGTGCAATAAATGTGATTGAATCTTTGCACTTAGATGGCACTTCTTTTCTTCCCTCTATTTGTTTCCATGCAGTGCTGGCTTACTCTGAAGACAGCAGCCGCCTACCCACTGCTATATAGACTTTTAAAGGTCTAGTAATAGACATATATGGACTTAATATCACTCCTGGTTTAAACTAGGGGTGTTTTTAGTGATACAGCACCATGTTGTGCACCAGATATATTGTTTTTATTTGTGCATACAAAAAGTGTAGCTGCTGACTTTTAATAATCGGACACTCACCCGTCCCAGGTTCCAGTGATGCAGCCGACCGCAGCGTCGCTCTTCTCCCCCTCCTCCGTGCAGCGCCAGCATCACAAGTGTGGGCGCCCGGCTTTGGCTTCAAAACTGGGCGCGCACTGCGCATGTGTGAGATGCGCTGTGCCCTGTAAATGGCTGGTGTATCTTCTGGGACCTGTGACGTGTCCCAGAAGATAACCGGGTGGGGGGGGAGGGGGGGTGAGGTGAACTTTCTTCTGGCTCTGTGGCGTCGGGAGAGGAAGTGGGACCTGGGTCCCCCCCAAAAAAATTACCGTATTTTTCAACCATAAGACGCACCTAGGTTTTAGAGGCAGAAAACAAGAAAAAAAATTCTGATCCAAATGGTGTACTAAAATATTTACCAGTGCAGCCATATACCAGATCCATGAAATACAGCATATACCAGATCCATGAAATACAGCCTTATACCAGATCCATGAAATACAGCCATATACCAGATCCATGAAATACAGCATGTACCAGATCCATGAAATACAGCCATATATCAGTATCCATGAAATACAGCCATATATCAGATCCATGAAATAGAGCCATATATCAGATCCATGAAATACAGCCATATACCAGATCCATGAAATATAGCCATATACCAGATCCATGAAATACAGCCATATACCAGATCCATGAAATACAGCCATATACCAGATCCATGAAATACAGCATGTACCAGATCCATGAAATACAGCCATATATCAGTATCCATGAAATACAGCCATATATCAGATCCATGAAATAGAGCCATATATCAGATCCATGAAATACAGCCATATACCAGATCCATGAAATATAGCCATATACCAGATCCATGAAATACAGCCATATACCAGATCCATGAAATACAGCACATACCAGATCCATGAAATACAGCCATATACCAGATCCATGAAATACAGCACATACCAGATCCATGAAATACAGCCATATACAAGCCCCATGAAATACAGCCATATACAAGCCCCATGAAATACAGCCATACCTGTGTCCATCCTGACAGAGCTGAGAGGGAGATTCATATCTCCCGCCACCACCGCGCTGTGATGATGTCATCACCCTGTGCCTAGTGGAGCTCCACTCTGCAGCCAGATCCCATTCATAAATAAGACAGAGCAGCTCCAGCTGCCGCAGTACTTAATTTGGCCACTGGGGCCGAATGAAGCCCCAGTGGCCAAATTAAGTACTGCGGCTGCTCTGTCTTCTCACTGTGTGAGATCAGAGCAGCGCTCTATGCTGCATTACACTGCGGGCTCCCGGCGGCAACGAGGGGGGGGCGGGTTTTTTTCAGGTATTCGCACCATAAGACGCAGGGAGACTTTCCCCCACTTTTTGGGGGAAAAAAAGGGCGTCTTATGGTGCGAAAAATACGGTACTTGCCAATTGTGGCATGTCAGGGGGTCACCTTCCCTTAAAGTGGAAGTTCCACTTTTGGGTGGAACTCCGCTTTAAATTGTATTGTAAGTGTACTGTCTGTAAAGTACTCCACAAACTGTTGGCACTATATAAATTCTGTATAATAATAATAGTTATTATTATTTTCAGTAAATGCCGTATTACATGATGTTCATACTCAGTTACTGAGATGCATTTTCTCTATTCTGCAAAAAAACAGGTTTACCCCGTGGCTCTCTATCTCCGCCTTCTGTTCATGTCCCCAGTTCAGCTAGGGATTTTGCAGCTGTGGTGGCAACTCTGCACATGCTCAGTTTTCAGTGTGTTTCTATGCTGAGCATTTCCCCCCTATCACATTTGAGCGGCCCATGTGACTATAGAGTCACACATGTGGATGTATACACAGTGGCAAATGACAGCCCACTCCCGCCCTCCTCCTCCGTGCCCTCTAACCAGCTAAACACAATAGGGGTGGGATATTACATGTAGATTAATGGTGGCTTCATCTCCCTCTTATTCGAAGACACAGGCAGGAGGGGCGTGACACAGCCTGTGACTGGCAAAAATATGCCGGCACCATGTTTTTTCCATAAAATAATAAAGATTTGATTTCAAATGTATATTGGTATGCCAATTTAAAACCGTTTATTGGTACTATTATTTTTTTTTTTTTTTACTCTGTATTTCAAAGGCTGTTTTTTTTTTTTTTTTGAATATGTAACCAGCAGCGGAGGATTAGAAACTCCTTTTGCTTAGGTTTCCCTGCAGACAGGCTGGGAAAGATCTGGGTCGTGTGACAGCTATGTATCGATTAGGCAAAAGGTGCTTTTATTAAAATGATAATTATTACAGTGCCATCATTATTATGCAGAAATAGAAGGGACAATGTAAATTAAACAGTGTGTGTTTAGTATCATTTTAACATTGACTAGGTTGTTTACTTAAAGTGATCTCACATGGTTCTTTTTGCCGTTCAAAAATGTAAAAAAATTGTAAATTAAAAAAAAGTCAGTACACCAATCCAATTAAGATCTACTTTAAATGTTTTGAATGGGTTTGGTTGCACAGAAAGCAGAGAGAGAAAGAGAGAGTTGCATAGCCCAGCAAAGTACTCTCCTAGTGACCCTGCAAGATGCTTTGCTCTTTGACAGTCATTTGATCTCAGCAGGCTCTGACTTTCAGCCATAAATCACTGAGCAGCCCCCCTTTTTATAATTGAAAATAATTGAGCTCTGTCCTGGAAGACCTCTTAAAATATTGATAAGGCATGGGGATCATTGGACTAAAAATGATCACAACGGGCCCAGAAAACCAACTTCTAGCAGGTCTAGGAAAGACATATTGCTTTAATTTTCTATGTGACAATTTTATGTCTTTAATTAAAACATATTTTACATTTTGATATTAGAAGACTTGCACAAATCTATATTGATCTTTTTATTAACGTGGGAATGATATTTGTATTGATGGTTTGATATTGTAAAACATCATATGGTTGGATTGCCTAAAGCTCTCCCAGCAGGAGCCTTGTAATTTATTTAGAGGACTAATTTCTGACAGCTGTGACCAGAACCCAGCGAGCCAGTTATATAACACTGCCATTGAATTTGTGTTTTTCTGTATTTTACTGCATTGAGCTAGATGCAGGGATATGCAATTAGCGGACCTCCAGCTGTTGCAAAACTACAACTCCCACCATGCCTCTGCCTCTGGGTGTCATGCTTGTGGCTGTCAGAGTCTTGCTATGCATCATGAGATTTGTAGTTCTGCAACATCTGGAGGTCCGCTAATTGCATATCCCTGAGTAGAGCATTGCATGAGCGTATACACGTAATATTTACTTAGAATATGGAAGCAGCTCTTGTTGACTGTTCCTTCTGAAAATGCTAGTTGCATGGCTGTGATGATCCAGTGGCTTCAGTACTTACTATTCTGCATGCTTATCCTAGGTAAGTGTCTCAAAGTGCAGAAGCCCAGGTAACAAGTATTTTTAGGAAGAGGTCAGCAACAGCAGTGACCATATTTCTTTCCTTCAATTGGTAAGCCTGCTAAAAGTTAAAGGGAGCCAATCAGTTGTACTGCAGTGTTAGGAGCATGCTGATAGGATGAGAGAACAGAGTGACAGAGATGAGCTCATCAGTCTGATGCTTCCCCTTTCACTGCCCAGTCACAGGCTGGGGGAGGGACAAGACCTGTAAGTGTTACTTAAAAGCAGCATCACAAAAACAGGTTTTCTACCCTGCCGGTCAGGGCTGTGCTAATCTCAGGACTGGAAGGGCAGAAATACAAATCTTTTAGCAGGTAATTATTTCAAAGGTGTACTTAGAACCTTCCACGCTCTCTCCAGGAAGGAAGCCAGCGGAGCTGCGGGGGGGGGGGGGTCGTCGAGGGTGCCAGGGGAGCATACAGGGGCAGCAGAAAGAAGAGGAAGATGGATAGATAGATGGATAAATAAACTCCATGCATAGGTACTGTATCTGCAAGAAATTTAGATGGAGTGGGGGCATGATCTTGAATGTGATTTTTTTCTCTCTCATTTCCTGTCCTGGTTCAAGGGGCTCAAAGAGACTTGAAGTGGTGGGACATCTCTCCAATTGAGTCAGAGACTGATTAAGGCAGAATGGGGCCCTTGGCAAGGTAGCAGCTTTGGCCTATCCATTGTTTTGATGGTTATTAATAGAAAGGAAATAGGCACAGACAAGCCACCCCAGTTGCATTGCCTATAAAGGCATGACCCTATCAGACATCAGCTGTAGGGTTGCCACATCATCCCTTTAATCCAGGACACATGATAATTACACAGGTTCTATGGCTGATTAAGGTGGTAATTTAAACTTGGTGCCTTATCTGCTTTAAATTAGCCTCAGAACCTGTGTAATTCATATGTGTCCTGGATTAAAGGGATGAGGTGACAACCCTAATCAGCTGTCTACAAGTGCTATATGAAGTGGCATGCAGGTGCTCAGATTTAACCAATTGCACTGCTTTGTTGCAGGACTTTGAAGGTTTTAGCTGGGCCCCCTGGACATCTATAGGGCCCTAGGACTCTTGACTAGGTTTCCTGGTGGGTGATCTGGTGCTGGCTTAGACACCACAAAAACACAATTTTGCTAGTAGAGTGGGAAAAAGGTACTTGTGCAGATGTCATGAGGACAGGATGTGAGGGGAAATTGCCATACTGTTGTAACAGATGGCAATAAAAACATGACAAAAGTTTGAACTGATCTCCACTGTATACAAAACTAAAAGAAATAATTTGGCTAAAATGAAAAGGTTGCAAAAAGATCCACAATAATAGCAATACCCCCCACCCCACCTAGGATTGCCACCTCATCCCTTTAAACCCGAACACATATGAATTACACAGGTTCTGAGGCTAATTTAATGCAGATAAGGCACCAAGTGAGGTTAATTACCATCTTAATCAGCCACAGAACTTGTGTAATTAATATGTGTTCGGTTTTAAAGGGATGAGGTGGCAACCCCAACCCCACCCCATCCCAAAACACACACACACACCTTAATATGCTGCTGCTTCACTTCTGCTGATTATTGTTCCATTCATTTATCACATCATGCTTCCTCCATTGTGACAGGAAGGGGACCGCTCTTAGGTGTAAATACTACAGTGCTTACATTTGTGATTACAGCCATCACAAGGTACAGATCCACTCCAATCAGCTCTGTACACTGTTCCTGTGATCAGATCAAGTAATTGGAGTGAACCACGGAATAGACGTAATTTAATCGGAGTCTTGGACACATTAAGTATACACAAGCCCAAATTTCCCTACTCCACCGTTAGGATCCACCCCACCCCCCATAACGATAATAACACCTAGAAAAACGTTGGAAAAGTAAAATCGGTTT
>BLSH010423046.1:1344598-1387240 GCA_018402905.1 Glandirana rugosa | reverse complement strand
TTTCAGGCGGACCCGATCGGACCACCCATTGTTCTCTATGGGGTGCGGGATGTCAGTGGACATGTCTGCTCACACCCACCGACATCTGATCCGGTCCACTAAAAACAGTCGGATGGGGATGCGTTTGCCATCCGTCAGGTGGATCGAATGACAAAGGGATGGACCACCCCAAAGAAAACAATGGGCTGTGTGAAAGGGCCAGATAAACTGTATTAAAATTAATTTGGTTATCTAATCATATGATTTGCAAATTCCTTTTAACTTTGAATACTCTGCTATGTATGGATGAAATAAGTAAATAGGAATTTGCTTTTGACATAGTGATAATGGGGTAGTGATCCTCAAAGGTGTACAAAAAAAGGAGGAAGCAAGGCTCCAAAGGGTCCACTGGAAAAATAAGAGGAGACGTAGAAAAGCCCTTCTAGTGCAGTATATAGATGGTATTGGTGGAAAATGTATATTATTAAAAAGACGAAAGTAAGCCAAAAAAGAAACAATTTTAATTTGGTGAGGTTGCTAATGGCCAAGTAGTATGGTAGATGCAACCTTATCTCTACTCAGACAAAAAGGTAGGTTGCTCTTGAAGCCTTGGGAAAACAAGTCCTAGGTCCTTATGGGGGACATCAGGGGTGTCATAGACTGATTTTATAGGGGTGAACAATCACTGCAACCGTTCGAATGGCAGATGCGCCCATGGTGACGTTTGCTAACATTTATTTAGGAATGGGTTGAAGCCAACATTTTTAATTGGACATGAAATGTATTAACACCAAGGATGCATTTTGTAGCTAAAATATTAAATTTCCTCAGTTTACTGGTGGTCACACAAAAGGCCCTTGCTGGTTTTCGGGTATTTTATGTTGGAATTAAAAAACAATGGGATTTACTAAAACTGGAGAGTGCAAAATCTGGTGCAGCTGTACATGGTAGCCAATAAGCTTCTAACTTCAGCTTGTTCGATTAAGCTTTGACAAACAAATACTGGAAGCTTAGCTGACTGGTTTCTATGCAGAGCTGCACCAGATTTTGCACTCTCCAGTTTTAGTAAATCAAACCCGCCATTCCTAAATATTAACACACATCACCATGGACGCCTCTGCCGTTCGAACAGCTAATGGGATTTTTCTATAAACTTGCTTTTTATAAGATTGGATAATTAAAGTAAATTCACTCAATTTATTGTGTGAAAATTCAGAACTCCTTTAGTAAATCCGAATCTCTAGTCTTCAACCACACCTGTAGTTTGTCCATAGGCTTTGAATGTTTCCCCTAAGTCAGCAGTCAATTGTCTTCTCTAGCATTATCTATACTGAATATTATGTGCAGCCACAGTTGAGGCCCCCTACTCCTCATAAATTTACTGTAGGCTATTGTTATAAAAGGTATTCTGCATGCCTTTAGTCAAAATAGGGGGTCTGTTTATTTAGAATGCCAATGTCTGCTTGACATCTTCCTCCATACCTTCGGTCATTAATCCCTTCACGTCTAAGGGTAAAACTATCTATATAACTAAGCACAATTTTGAAATTTTGACATGTGTTAGTAAAACCGTACATATCACACATATCACAACTACTTGGTGCATCCAGGTGGACTATACCTTGTTTTTTAAGGACAAATAGGGCTTTCATTTAGTGGCAAATGGTAATGGATATCTCCTGATTTGTGTTTATTATCATAATTAAACTAAATGTAGCTGTATATTTCTTGTTACTACCATAACCTACCACAAAAGAACAACCCAAAATAAATTTTCCTGCTCTGTACGATTGCAGCGATATCACATATGTGTAGGTTAGGTGTTGTATGTACCCATAGTACAGCCCAAAAACAGGAGCAAAAACATAGAAAAGTGACAGCAGAAAAAGAGTAGTCCAGGGTCTGCCCATTTTTTTTTCTTTAACTTTGACTATAGATCTGTGTTTATCCCAGGCATGTTTGAAGCCATTTACTGTTGACTTTCTCACTACCTCTGCTGGTAGTTTATTCCAGGCATCAACTACCATTTAGCTTTTTGCATTTTTTTAATCCTACCTAAAACACACTGACACTAACTGACACTAATATAAAAAAAAAAAAAAAATCCTGCCCAAAATATATAGAACATGACCCTTGACCCTGACCTTGACCTTTTACCCTTACTTGACCCAAACACTACTCCTGGCACTGATCTAGATCAATCCTTGATCTAGCTATTTTTTATATATTTTAAATTATTTTTTTATTGTATTTTTCTATTTTTACACACTTTTTTTTTATCTCTCTGCAAGGAAAGAGAGAGAAAAAATGTATCTCTCCCCTCCATTTACATAGAGAGAAACACAGGGGCCGGCTACACAGTGACTGATCACTGTAATAGCCAATCAGAGGCTATCACAGCAATCAGGCGACCCAGAAGCTGGAGATCTAGGTCCCGATCCTTAGTATGGGACCCGGGGCTGCTGCTGAGACCCTGTTCTCAGTGCTGGGTATGCGCGCTGTGGCATGTTACCAGCACAAAGACAAATACGCATATATGCAGCCCCACGGAAAAAAGCCCAGTCCAGTGAGGCCGCATATATATGTTACATCGGCGTGAAGGGGTTAAGCAAATTATTTTTTGCCATGGGAAAACATAATCACAGCTGTATATATGGTATGATACATCTATGCCTACATAATGTCATTTAGAGACCATTCTTACCACTTTTATCACCGCCATCTATCCCCATCATTGAAAGTCAAACTATTTTCATCAATTTGAATTACATTCCACATTACTTAGGACAGTGCCAATAAGGGATACAATTTTCCTTGCCTATGGGCTCTCACTGAGAGAAATGAAATCTTTGAGTCTAAAAATAGAATAGATAAATGTATTCAATAATTTACACAGATTTGCTATGCACATTGCTAGTGCTGTAGTCAAGCCTGTCACCCAATAGACAATGTCACATTAACAGGCATACAGCAGATTCTTCCTTCTGTGGCCTAATTTTTTGGTTTAACAAGGAATTCTGGTGCAAACATGAAATATTCTCAAGCAAATATAAAGACCACTACCTACATTTTATTTCTGTGCAGTAGGGCATTTTAGCCCTCAAGGGTGAATTCCTGCTCTCTTCTGCTATAGGTATTTCTCTAGGGTAGCCTTCTTTTAAACATGTTACCATGGAAGAAACCATGAAATAATGATTGGGTTTCAGGAAACTCCTGGTGAAAATGATTTTTTTATACAGTTGTTTACATTAACCACACTACACTGAGAAGAAATCTCCTTCCCCTAGGGCAGGGGTCTTAAAACTTTCTAAACAAGGGGCCAGATTGCTGTCCTTCAAACTTTAGGCGGGGCCAGACTGTAGCCTATGGAAGTAGAACATGTTCCAGTGTCATTGGGATCAGTGGGAGTAATAGTGCCTTGTACCAGTGGGAGAAATAGCACCTTGTATCAGTGTGAGGAATGGTGTCCAAAGGGCCACAGTCTGGAAACCACTGCTCTAGGGGTAGGTTTAAAAAATGACCATAACACTGTTTTTTTGCATAGTACCCCTATACATTAAAGGATGGTAGGAAGACTGCTCCTTAAATTTGTGATAAGAGGGGAAGACACCCCCTTTACAGCTAACTAACATGATCATCGTTTTCAGTAGTTACTTACCTGAGAAATGAGAAGAAAACCTCCACTGATCCCACACCACAGGCTCTATCAAGTGGCATTGATGCCAGAAATGTTAAAACACTATTAGGTAAGAGTTTAAACATCTAGCAACCTCTGGAGGATCCATAGGCTTCCAAAGAACCCTGGTTAAGAAAGACTGCTGTAGCCAGTCTCAGCTTTTCCACCTGGCAGGTGCCTGATCTCTAAGTGGACCATTGTCCACCATCAAACTCAATGTTTTTGATGTGGAGTAGCAAGATTGAAGATAGTTTTTATCTACTTGGATGTTTATGTACTGTACTCTATAGAGTTTACAGACAATGGCGCACAGAAAAAAAATCGAGTTCTTTTGGCAAAAGCACCTTATCAATGGGTTAGGCCAGACAAAAATTGCCAGACTTATTTACAGTGGCAGGAAATCCATAACAGCCCAAATAACCAACACATCAAACTTCAATGATAATGGGTTACAGCAGCAAAGTTTGTTACACTAGCTTCTTTTCAACGAATGAATGAGATTCCCCTAGTAATTTGGCTGGTGGGTACAGGTAGTAGAAGGTGGAACAGCTGTTACCTGAAATTTAACCCTACATTGTGTTTCTAATACTAAGAGGACCAACTTTGGGATGGGGAAGCCTGTAAAAAAAAAGTTCACTTTAAGGAAATAATTTGGTTGTCTTTGCTTGTAGTCTCATCTTCCCCTCATGTCACCACCCCTTAAATATCAGTCACCCAATCTCTGCTGAGCGAGAGGACTACAGCTTCAATAGTTAAGCAATCTAAGCCCTGCCAGCAGAGATCATTTAACCAATGTAAAGAGGGGGGACAAAGGGTGGGACTTTGAATGAGGCACGCTATGGAAAATAAATGAGTGCTTAAATTTGAAAATAGTGTTATTTAATTTTAATTCATACATATATAATTGTTTTGAGACCATGCTCTACAATAATAAAAAAATACATAACACTGTACAATTCATATTGCAATAAAATATATATATAAACACACATATTCACGTATTTCCCATGGCGCATAGCCAAATTAATACCCATCATCAATATTAGAATCTTGAATATACCAGCAGGGGTCTCATATCAAATAATGTTGAATATACCAGCAGGGGTCTCATATCAAAAAATCATTACTCTTTATACAGCACATGAGAAGATAGGACCGTTTGTAGCTCGACACATGTTTCGTGACTCAATGGTCACTCTTCAGGAGCAAGCCTACCTATGATTATATATATATATATATATAAATATATATATATATATATATGTGTATGTGTATAGTTCAAAATAGTAAGACATGAGACAGGGATCTATAAACCGATAAAAAATTAAAAAATACCACCAATGTATAGGAACTTACAGGATCATCAACTTGCTAGGGGTGAGGTGCCCATGCCTGGAACTGCATGTTAGCCGGGATCACCATTACCGGGAGCTCTGAGGTTACCATTGGCGACACCAACCCACAAAAGGGCAGCACCCACGGTGGACAGAGGTGGTGTAGTGTTGTCCAGGATAGGATGTAGTGCTGCAGTTAGGTGAAGTATCTGTGGAGTAAGTGAAAGTGTAAAATACTACGTATGTGATAAAGGTGGAATGCAAAAAGTGTGGCTGTGAAAAAAGGAAAGCTAGAAGGGGAAGAAAGAGAAGGAGAGGAAAGAAAAAAGAGATAAGGTTAAAAGGGGAGTTGGAAAGAAAAAGCACAGACATAAAGAAGTCAAAAAGTGAGAAAAAAAAAAAACACAGCAAAGGTGAATGTAAGCTAGGGAGGAATGGCAAACCTGAAGTGAGAATGGTGTGGTGTCCATAAAGTGGGAGAGAGGTTCCCATACGTCTGACCCACCATGTAATGGTGCCCTAAATGGGAGCGCCGCCACAGGCCAGCCCCCAACGTCACACTGGCGTGCAATAGGAGAGGGAGGCGTCAGTACTTTGGCGGTATACGCCGCCCGCAAAGGACGCCAACACAACACTCCCATGAAGCACGCAAAATGGATGTGATCCCGCCTGGTGCGATGGCGCCAAAAGGACACCGCACATCTGGCTTATAGAGGATGATGTCGATGCACAGTGACAGAGCGCACGCCCCACCCACGTCAGAGACGGAGAAGGAGCGGGGGCCCCCAGTACGCGTCGCAGCTCCCAGACCTGATGAGCAACCAGCAACATATACAATGTCCCAGATCACACAGCATAGAATGACCAACACATTGGTAAATAGATGTACATGCCACATAAGGGGGAAATCATCAAAATCATGATAGCGGAGTATAGAAAAAAGACTAAGCTAGGAAATGAACATGGGAAAACAATGGGAATAAAATTAATGCCAAAGCGTGCCTCCATCCCTGTATTATTTGTGGCAAAAAAAGGGTAGGGGTTTGGGACTTTAAATGAAGCATGGCTTGTCAAGATCCTATGCTTCTATCCCTATTGGTTATGTAAAGAGGGGGGACAAATGGTAAGACTTTGAGTGAGGCACACTATGGAAAATAAATGAGTGCTTAAATGTGAAAACAGTGTTATTTCATTTTTAATTCATACACATATAATTGATTTAAGACCATGCTCTACAATAATAAAAAAAAAATACATAACACTGTACAATTCATATTGCAATAAAATATACATATTCACATATTTCCCATGGCGCATAGCCAAATTAATACCCATCGTCAATATTACAATCTTGAATATACCAGCAGGGGTCTCATATCAAATAATGTTGAATATACCAGCAGGGGTCTCATATGAAAAAATCATTACTCTTTATACAGCACATGAGAAGATAGGACCGTTCGTAGCTTGACGCACGTTTTGTGACTTAATGGTCACTCTTCAGGATCAAGCCTATTTATGATAAAAAAATATATAAATATAGTTCAAAATGGTAAGACATGAGACTGGGATCTATAAACAGATAAAAATTAAGAAATACTGCCAATGTATAGGAACTTACAGGATCATCAACGTCCTAGGGATGAGGTGCCCATGCCTGGAACCGCATGTTAGTCAGGATCACCATTACCGGGAGCTCTGGGGGTTACCAATGGCGGCACCAGCCCACAAAAGGGCAGCACCCACGTTAGACAGAGATGGTGTAGTGTTGTCCAGGATAGGATGTAGTGCTGCAGTTGTGTGAAGTATCTGTGGAGTTAGTGAAAGTGTAAAATAATAAGTATGTGATAAAGGTGGAATGCATAAAGTGTGGCTGTGAAAAAAGGAAAGCTAGAAGGGGAAGAAAGAGAAGGAAAGGAAAGAAAGAGAAAAACAAAGAGATTAAAAGGGGAGTTGGAAAGAAAAAGCACAGACATAAAGAAGTCAAAAAGTGAGAATTTTTTTTTCCCGGTAATGGTGATCCAGGCTAACATGCGGTTCCAGGCACGGGCACCTCACCCCTAGGATGTTGATGATCCTGTAAGTTCCTATACATTGGCAGTATTTCTTAATTTTTTTATCTGTTTATAGATCCCTGTCTAATGTCTTACTATTTTAAACTATAAATATATATATTTTTTTTATCATAGATAGGCTTGTTCCTGAAGAGTGACCATTAAGTCACGAAACATGCGTCAAGCTACGAACGGTCCTATCGTCTCATGTGCTGTATAAAGAGTAATGATTTTGTGATATGAGACCCCTGCTGGTATATTCAACATTATTTGATATGAGACCCCTGCTGGTATATTCAAGATTCTAATATTGATGATGGGTATTAATTTGGCTATGCGCCATGGGAAATACGTGAATATGTGTGTATATATATATATATATATATTTTATTGCAATATGAATTGTACAGTGTTTATATATTTTTTTATTATTGTAGAGCATGGTCTCAAATTAATTATATATGCATGAATTAAAAATTAAAAAACACTATTTTCATATTTAAGCACTCATTTATTTTCATAGTGTGCTTCACTCAAAGTCCCACCCTTTGTCTCCCCTCTTTACATAACCGATAGGGATGGAAGCATAGGATCTTGGTAAGCCATGCTTCATTTAAAGTCCCAAACCCCTACCCTTTTTTCGCCACAATCATTTAACCAATGTTTCAGCATTGTGATCCCACTATTGAGACTACTTGAAGCTCAAAGTACAGGTTTCTACAGGAAAGGTAGGTATGTCAAGTTTAATTTATGTATCATTTCATTTTTTGGACTATGCACTTATTTACCTCATTTTTTTCAGCTGTTGTGACTCCATAACTACTGATAGCTTGGATACCACCCCAGTCTGCAGCCTTCCACTACAAATAAACTCGCAAATAGTCAAAAGCATACACCGTTCAACCATAACTTTTCTGGAGATTAGCTTGTGTGGATCACTCTTCAGAGGAAAAGAATGAGCATGGAGGTCAGTTTCTTTAAAATCTGGCGGCTTGCCAGGTTTATTATTACAGGTTTGCAAGCTCAAAAACACATAAATCCGGCGATAAACTAAACAATCAGGTTCCTTTCTAGACACTGTGGGGCTGTCCCCGACATCCACAAAACATAAGCACAGTGCGAACCAGCTCTGCCAGGGTGGCCGGCAAAACCAGAGTTGGACTCCCGCTAGTCGCCTTAAAATGATCGTATGCGAGGTGACAAGTATCACCCGTCCATTGTGGTGCCTTTCATAACGTCACACTTTATGAACCCACCTACTATTGAGTAGGTCTCCTTTTTGTTGCCAACAGCCCTGACCTGTCGATGGACACCACTAGACCTCTGAAGGTATGCTGAGGTATCTGGCACCAAGCCATCAGTAGTGGATCCTTTAACTCCTGTAAGTTGTGAGGTGGGGCCTCCATGGATCAGACTTGTTTTTCCAGCATATCCCACAGATCTTGATTGGATTGACAACTGGAGAATTTGGAGGCCTAGTCAACACCTCAAACTTGTTGTTGCATTCTGAAACCATTCTTGACCCATTTTTGCAGTGTGGCAGGGTGCATTGATCTGCTGAAAGAGGCCACTGATTTCAAGGAATAGTGAAGGGGTGTACTTGGTCAGCAGCAATATTTAGGTAGGTGGTAAGTGCCAAAGTAACATCTACATGAATGGCAGGACCCTAAGGTATCCCAGCAGAATATTGCCCAAAGAATCACACGGCCTCTGCTGGTTTGCCTTCTTTCCATACTGCATCCTGGTCCCAACTCTTCTCCAGGTAAGCCACACACACACACCCAGCCACCCACATGATGTAAAAGAAAATGCGATTCATCAGACCAGGGCACCTTCTTTCATCGCTTCGTGGTCAACTTCTGAAGCTCATGTGCCCATTTGGCTGTGAACATGAGTCAGCATGGGCAATCTGACCAGTCTGCAGCTACGTAGCCCCATACACAAGAAACTGTAGTTCCCATTTTTTAGTGTTTTAACAGATCAACTTCAGGGACAACATGTTTACTTGCTGCCTACTATATCTCACTGACTTTCATATGTGATTGTAAAAAGATAATCAATGTTACTCACCTAACCTGTAAGTGGTTCTAAAGTTATGGCTGATCGGTGTAGAAGCCCTGTTTTGTGACTGCAATAGACAAAACTACTGAAAGCTGTCAGGTGTTTTTTGACTTGTTGCCCCATGTCCCCTGCACATCACAAGGCCTTTAGGAGCATGCAAGCCAGACGCCTTTGCTAAGTTTTTGCCAGAACTCCCTCTCTCATGTTTTGTCTCCAAATTCAATGGCTGACATTCCAAAACTACACCAAACAACGAGGAATATGTTCTGTATTGTCATTCTTGACATTATGGGTTATATATTGTCTTTCCAGTGGGTGTAGTGGGTGTGAGCACTCTGCAGGATGTCCGCCGGCGAGCCACAATGACCTGGCAGAGAGAAAGAACGGGGAACCGGCGATGTAAACAAGGTGGCTCTCTGCTCTGTCAGTGGGCATTTAAAAGATCTACTGATCCCTGTCACTGGGATAATTTAGATCTCTTATGCCCATGGTAGCCCAGTCCCCTCACAGTTAGAACACTCCTAGGGAACACAGATAACACCTAGATCTCCCCCTGCAGGTTAACCCCTTCACTGCCAATGACATTTATACAGTAATCAGTGGATATTTAAATTTATGATCGCTGCATAAATGTCATTGGTCCCAAAAAAGTGGGACCCCAATATCAAAGTCCAGATAAAAATCAGATTGCCGCCATTACCAGTAAAAAAAAAAAAATTGTAAAAACGGCATAAATTAATTCTCATGGTTTGTAAATGCGGAAACTTTTGCGCAAACCAATCAAACTCTGATTGCGATTTTTTTTTTTTTTTTTACCAAAGATGTAAGGAAGAATATAAATTGACCAAAACCGATGAATAAATTTGTTTTTTTTTATATATTTATTTGTATTTGTATTTTAGCACACAGTAAGAAATATTGATTTTTTTTTTTGCAAAATTGTCACTCTTTTTGTTTATAGCGGTGATCAGAAATGACTCAGAGGCGATCAAATACCACCAAAAGAAAGCTCTTTTAGTGGGAACAAAAGGACACAAATTTTGTTTGGGTACAACGTCGCATGACCGCGCAATTGTCGGTTAAAATGATGCAGTGCCGAATCACAGAAAGTGCTCTGGTCCTAACATGGGAAATCCTGCTGGGGTTGAAGTGGTTAAAAAAAAGTGTCCCACTGGCACCCGGCTATTGAAAAAAAATGAAGCGTTTTTTAAATTGTATTTTTATGAAACATTTTAGTAAGTACAAACATTTGTAAGTTAGACAAATATTGGAAATGTAATAGCCAGCAGCTGTATAGTAAACAGCACATGAATAAAAAACATGTAAATAACATAAACGTAGTACACAGTTACTAACAATGAGATACGGTGTCTAAAAGACATGCAAGTCAAAATTGGACTTCTATGCGTTCAGAGTGACTACCAACAATATAAGAAACGAAAAATAAAAAATAAAAACAAAGAGTGGGGGAGGGGGGGGGGTGAAGGACCATGGAATATTAAATCAAAAGAAGCCAGCAGTAGGCGTTTAACCACTTCAGCCCCGAAAGGATTTCACACTTTAGGACCAGAGCACTGTTTGCGATTCGGTACTGCGTTGCTTTAACTGACAATTGCGCGGTCATGCGACGTTGTACCCAAACAAAATTTGCGTCCTTTTTTTCCCCACAAATAGAGCTTTTTTTTGGTGGTATTTGATCAACGCTGCGTCATTTATGATCACCGCTATAAACAAAAGAAGAGCGACAATTTTGCAAAAAACCCCCAAATTTCTTACTTTTTGCTAAAATACAAATCTAAAAAATAATATATAAAAAAACATTTTTTTTCATCGGTTTTGGCCGATTTATATTCTTCCTTATTTTTGGTAAAAAAAATTGCGATCGGCGTTTGATTGGTTTACGCAAAAGTTGCCGCGTTTACGGATGATGAGATTTAATTTCTGGGGTTTTTATTTTTTTTTATTTTTTACTAGTAATGGCGGCGATCGGCGATTTTTAGTGGTACTGCGATATTGGGGCCATTTTGACACTTTTTTGAGACCATTGGCATTTATACAGCGATCAGTGCTATAAAAATGCACTGATTACTGTGTAAATGCCGTTGGCAGTGAAGGGATTAACCTTGAGGGGGCGCTCTAAGGGTTAACTGTGTTCCCTGGGAGTGTCTTAATTGTATGTGGGCTAGGCTGGCTGGGGAAAGGGAGTAATCACGGCTTCCATATACAGGAAGCCTATGATCACCGCCCTTCCCCTGTCAGAACGGAGATCCGTGTTTACTTACACGGACCTCCATTTTTTCACTGCGGGGGGGCCATCGTGGGTAGCCAGCGCCGATCGAGTCCACCCTACCCGCTCCCTGGACCTCCAGAGCAGAGTGAGCGTGCCGGCTCACAGTGCGGGATCTCGCAGACGCTGGTCGGCAAGTGGTTAAGACATCGTGTGATAGGTAATCACCTAGGTTTCTTAAGGTTTTTTACCCAGGCTATACTCAGAATTATCCCAATGATCCCATATTTCGGTCACGTTGAGTCTTCAACTTGGGCAGTTAAATGTTCCATTCTATGGATCTCTTCTATAGTGGAGAGTAATTGGGAATGGGTGGGAGGAGAGTTAGAAAGCCAACAACATGGTATCACTTTTTTCGCTGCTAGTAAAACAAAAGCCATCAGTTTCCGCGCATGCTTGGAGATTCCCTGAAGTGGCAAACCCAATAAATAGTGTATGAGATCTAGAGGGACATCTGCATTTAAAAGGTTCTGCAGGAGTGGTTGTACATAATTCCAAAAAGGAATAAGAATGGAGCACTCCCAAAAAATATGATAATGGGTGCTTACTTCATTGGGGCACTTCCAACATTGCTGTGACGCTTCAGGGTTACGAGCGTGAAGAATGACAGGAGTCTTATACCAAAATAGAAGAACATTTGAGGCAGTCTCTCTCTGCGCCACACAACATGAAACCTTTGTAGTGGATTCCCAGATTTTATGCCAGTGAGCAAGGGAAATAGGTTGATGAAGAATATTAGACCAATTACTCATGTAGGCATGGCTGTACTCCGTTAAAGGGACTCCCTCATGTAGTAGCCCTTTTTTCTATTTACATTTATTTATATTCTTCGGGGACCCCCTTGCAGGGCCTGGCATGGGCTGGGGGGGGGGGGGGGGTAGTGTTGACCCTATGCCATTAATTCTTACAATATTTTTTTTCAATAGCCGGATGCTGGAAATTGCAACCGCGAGTCATTTTAAATGTAATTTTTGCTGGCATATGTTCTATATATGCTACAGATGCACCAATTTACAGACAGACTAAGGGGACCCCCAGGCACTATATTTAAAGGAGTGTTTTCATTTTTTATTGTTGTGCTTTAAGCATCAAAAAAATCACTGCTCCTGAAAAAACTATCATTTTTATAACATTTTTTTGCATTGATGCATGTCTTCTGGGGCAGTATTCAGACCCCATACCCCTTTAGTGACCAATTACTTACATATATTCCTTCAAAATGGACACTTTTGATTTTTCCTGTTCGGTTCCCATAGACTTCATTGGGGTTCACCGTATGGGTTAGAACTTTTTTTGTGGGAATTCTGCTGCAAACCAAACACGGGGGTGTTCAGCCCATCTCAAGTTTTGACATACATAAAAGCAAAGTAACCTGTGATCAATGAGAGATAAATTTAAAATCACAGCAGACTTTGTCATAAAAATAGTTCCACGGTATTCGACCTCTGTGGATTTGATATTTACTATGAATACAGCTAATACAAGCAAAGCATAGACATATTGATGGCTAAATGGAATTTTGTATACAAGCATAAGGAATGTGTGTGTGTGTGTGTGTGTTATTGAAATACTTTTGGGAGAGATCTACAATCTATTTGTGCCTTCACAAACATGAAGGAATGAGGACTGGTTCTTAATCTCCAGCTCAGCAAAGTCTCATTCATTGTGCATTTACTCGTAGAAAGTTCTATTGCTCATTTATAGGAACGGGAACTTTTTGAATAGTGAAGCTCTTTTATATATACAACTTATTATCAGGACACAGAAAATGTACTTTGTTCACTTACTGTGATATTGATGGATATTCATGAGTTGTTATAAGTGATGTTTTTTTCCCCCAAAAACCTTTACAGATACAATACCAGACAAACCTTAAAGAGGAAAAAAAATATATATATATTTTTTTACTTCCCTGGAAAGTAAAGGCATAATGTGCTAATATACCATACCATATCACATACTAGCACATTATGTGACGCTTGCAAACGAAGCCTGCTTCATTCCCGCGTCAATCCATCTTCTCCTGTCTTCCTTCCAGGGCCGTGGACTGCGGCTGTTTGACGGCACGTGCTTCTGAAGAAACGGCACGGGCAGCCGTTCCTTCAGAGCGCATGTGCCGATGATATCATCAGCGCAATATACAGTAAATGTCTCTTAAACGGCGCACGTTTAGGAGATATTTACAATACCTATAGGTAAGCCTTATTCTAGGCTTACCTATAGGTACAAAGTATACAGGAAGGTTTACTTCCTCTTTAAAGAGGAGCTTCACCTTATAAACAAAAATATAAAAGTCAGCAGCTACAAATATTGTAGCTGCTGACTTTTAAAAAACACACACTTACCTGTCTTAGGATCTAGGATCCAGCAATCCTCACCTAACTCTGCTCTTTGCTGGTCTTTGGGTCCAGGTGCCGGCATCTTAACCGTGGGCAGCTGATTGTGACTCCTAGCAGCTTGACAGCCGGCTGCCCGTTGCGCTGCACCTATTGAATGGTCCTGCCTGGGACCTGGGACGTGTTGCAAGAGATGATGGGGGAACGAGAGGGGGGTCAAACTTTCACTCAGATATGTAACATGTACCATGTATTGTAACATGTACAGTATGATATACAGTAATCATACAACTATCATTGAATGTGTATGCTCAGAATCTTTATGGCTGCAATAATTCAAACTCTTTTGGATATAGACCATTTATAATTACATTTGTTCTGGGCTAATGTTTGGCACGCTATGTGTGGGCACAATCCATAGAAAAATTGGAAATAATGAGGCATCAGTGGCTACCAATTCATCTTTCTATAAGCATAAAAAGATAAAATGTTACTTTTGCTTTCTGCTGTATATGATAAAAAATCATTTATGTTGGCTTTTCCAACTTTGACATGACAGTCAAAATGATGGTTTAACCCACAAATTGTCAAAACAATATATGCCCTGTTTTAAGAGTGCAACAGACTAAACTACTGTATAAATACTTGTTACATCATATACCATAAACTATAAGAGCTATATCTGAAAGCAAAACCTATATTGCCCACCACGAAAAAAAATTCTAAAGTATATGCCAAAGCCAAAAAAGTTGCCCCCCCTATCCACCATAAACATCACTTATTCAATGGACTCCTGCATACCATTCTCTTAAGATGGGTCACCAGGTTTATGAAGAGCTGAGGTTTCTGTGGGGTATGTACACATTGCTGGGGTAACCTTAACAAATGTGACCTCAGCTCAGGCATGGGGGATTGGATAAAGAGGTGAGTAGGGATGAACTCCCGGTTCGAGTCAAATTCAAGTTGGACTCGAACATCGGGTGTTCGTTTGTTTGCGCACCCCATAATGCATTCAAATGGCGGTGGAATGCCGCCCACTGATTGGTCAAAGCATGCACATGACCTGCATGCTGTGGCCAATCAGTGGGCGGCCTGCTGTGAGAGCTTTGATTGGCTAAAGGCAGGGTGCCTTTAGCCAATCACTGCACAGGAGCCTCAATCCACGCCCACACTATATAAAGCCGCTTGTACAGCGGCTCTATGTAGTGTGTTGGCGGAGGTGTTAGATAGTGAGCTTAGGTTCCTGATTACAGGCAGTTTAGCTAGATGGTGTTTTTAATGTGTAAAAAAAAAAAGAAAGAAAAAAAAAGATAGATAGATACAGTATCTCACAAAAGTGCGTATACCCCTCAGATTTTTGTAAATATTTTATTATATCTTTTCATGTGATAGCACTGAAGAAATTACACTTTTCTACAATGTAAAGTAGTAAGTGTACAGCTTGTATAACAGTGTAAATTTGCTGTCCCCTCAAAATAACTCAACACACAGCCATTAATGTCTAAACCACTGGCAACAAAAGTGAGTACACCCCTAAGTGAAAATGTCCAAATTGGGCCCAAAGTGTCAATATTTTATATGGCCACCATTATTTTCCAGCACTGCCTTAACCCTCTTGGGCATGGAGTTTGCCAAAGCTTCACAGGTTGCCACTGGAGTCCTTCTCCACTCCTCCATAACGACATCACAGAGCTGGTGGATGTTAGAGACCTTGCACTTCTCCACGTTCTGTTTGAGGAAGCCCCACAGATGCTCAATAGTGTATAGGTCTGGAGACATGCTTGGCCAGTCCATAACCTTTACCCTCAGCTTCTTTAGCAAGGCAGTGGTCATCTTGGAGGTGTGTTTTGGGTCATTATCATGTTGAAATACTGCCCTGCGGCCCAGTCTCTGAAGAGAGGGGATCATGCTCTGCTTCAGTATGTCACAGTACATGCTGACATTCATAGTTCCCTCAATGAACTGTAACTCCCCAGTGCCAGCATCACTCATGCAGCTCTAGACCATGACACTCCCACCATCATGCTTGACTGTAGGCAAAACACACTTGTCTGTGTACTCCTAACCTGGTTGTGGCCGCACACGCTTGACACCATCAGAATCATATACGTTTATCTAACTCTCATCAGACAGCAGGACATGGTTTCAGTAATCCATGTCCTTAGTCTGCTTGTCTTCAGCAAACTGTTTGCAGGCTTTCTTGTGCATCATCTTTAGAAGAGGCTTCCTTCTGGGATGACAGCCATGCAGACCAATTTGATGCAGTGTGCGGCGTATGGTCTGAGCACTGACAGGCTGATCCCACACCCCTTCAACCACTGCAGCAATGCTGGCAGCACTCATACGTCTATTTCCCAAAGACAACCTCTGGACATGACGGTGAGCACATGCACTCAACTCCTTTGGCTGACCATGACGAGGCCTGTTCTGAGTGGAACCTGTCCTGTAAAACCGCTTTATGGTCTTGGCCACCGTGATGCAGCTCATTTTCAGGGTATTGGCAATCTTCTTATAGCCTAGGCCTTCTTTATGTAGAGCAACAATTCTTTTTTTCAGATCCTAAGAGAGTTCTTTGCCATGAGGTACCATGTTGAACCTCCAGTGACCAGTATGAGAGAGTGAGAGCGATAACACTAAATTTAACACACCTGCTCCCCATTCACACTTGAGACCTTGTAACAATAATGAGTCACATGACACCAGGGAGGGAAAATAACTAATTGGGCCCAATTTGGACATTTTCACTTAGGGGTGTACTCACTTTTGTTGCCAGTGGTTTAGACATTAATGGCTGTGTGTTGAGTTATTTTGAGGGGACAGCAAATTTACACTGTTATACAAGCTGTACACTTACTACTTTACATTGTAGAAAAGTGTAATTTCTTCAGTGTTGTCACATGAAAAAATATAATAAAACACTTACAAAAATGTGAGTGGTGCACTCACTTTTGTGAGTCACTGTAGATATAAAGATAGATATATAAAAAGATAGATCGGGCTATCTGTATACAATCAGGCAGTGCAAGAATATATATATATATATATATATATATATATATATATATATACACACACACACACAATGCCTGTAGTGTAGTAGACTATATACAGCTAATTCAGTGTATATAGTAGATAGCGTTCTTTTAGGCAGTGCAAAAAAAATATATATATATATAAATATATGTATACACACACACACAGTCTAGTGCAGGGGTAGGCAACCTCGGCACTCCAGCTGTGGTGAAACTTCAAATCCCAACATGCCTCTGCCTCTAGGAGTCATGCCTGTGATTATCAGGGTCTTGCAATGTCTCATGGGATTTCACCACAGCTGGAGGGCCGAGGTTGCCTACCCCTGGTCTTAGTGTGTATGTGTGTGTGTGTATATATATATATATATATATATATCACACACACAGCGTATTGAGTGTACACTATATATCATTGCATTATAGTGCATTCAGGGGTGTATGTATGGTATATAGTACACTTGATGTGGTGTCTTAAAATATATACAGTTTTTAACCCCTTAACCCCCCGGAGCCCTTTTTTACATTTGTTGTTTAAAAATCTTTTTTTTTATATAGAAAATTACTTGGAACCCCCAAACATTATATATATATTTTTCAAACACCCTAGAGAATAAAATGGTGATCGTTGCAATACTTTTTGTCACACAGTATTTGCACAGCGGTCTTTAAATCGCCTTTTTTTTTTGGAAAAAAATCACTGTTTTGAGTTAAAAAAATAAGACCACTGTAAAGTTAGCCCATTTTTTTGTATATTGTGAATGAGGATGCTACGCCGAGTAAATAGATACCATACATGTTATGGTTGAAAATTGTGCACACTTAGAGATGCAGAGGAGGTCTTTTGCTAGAATTATTGCTCACACTCTGGCGATCGTGGTGATACCTCACATGTGTGGTTTGAACACCATTTTCATATGCGGGCGCTACTTAAATATGCATTTTCTTTGCTGCACAAGCTCGCAGGAACGGTGGCGCTTTAAAAAAAAAAAAAATTATTTATTTTTTCTTTTAACACTGTTCCTTTTTTAAAAAAAAAAAAAATAAAAAAATCTGATCACTTTTATTGCTATCACAAGGAATGTAAACATCCCTTGTGATAGTAATATATGGTGACAGGTACTCTTTATGGAGGAATGGGGGGTCTAAAAACCCCCCATCCTTTCTTTACAGTATTCAGATCGCCAAAAATGGCGATTCTGAATACTGTAATTTTTTTAAAACCGCTGAGCAAACCGGGACATTGTAGCGTTGCTTCCGGAATTTACGAAGGAGTCCCGATCTAAGCTGATTCCGGCTTCCACAGGGACACCACACAGCTGGTGGATGTACCGGGTCAGAGCTCTGGTCTCCCGGTGGGACGGGAGGCCGAGGAAGAGCGGCGGACGGTGGCGGGGGGCATGTCCCCTCCCGCTGCCTGGGCTAACGACTGAGCGGCTCCCGAGCCGGATCGGCTGTTATCAATGGATAGCGGCCGCCTGCTCCACAAAAGGTACTAGGGTATGGCCTGTAACTGCAGACTAAACCCTGGTACTTCCACTTAAAGCAGCCACTGTTTATAAACAGCGGGGCCTGTTCCTGCACCCAACAAAAGTAACTGCAAGGGGTGACAGTGTTCTGGCACCGACAACACCCAAGGCCCAATTTTTCACCACCTTTTTGACTGGGGCATGTCATCATATTATTTAACCACTTAACGCGAATCGCTGTTTATAAACGGCAGCAGCTTTAAGTGGATGTATTGGGGTATAGTCCCCCTCCCGCCACCATCCGCTGCTCTTCTCCAGTCTCCCGTCCCAGAATGGAGCTCCGATCCGACTCTTCTGGCCGTTGTGTGGAGTCCCAGAGGAAGCCAGAATCTGCTTCAATCAGGACTCCTTCGTACATTTCCGGAAGCAACGTCACGACGTCCAGTGACTTAACTGAGTGAACCCGCCCCTGTCAGCGGGGGTTGGTCACCCATTTACGTCACTGGGTGGCCCCGCCCCTTCTTATAAAAGAACTGTCATTGTGAAGACCGCCCATTCTGGGAGACATGCAGGGGCCGGGCTGCAGCAGCAGGGAGAGGGGCAGCATTGAAACAAGAAGAAGATGAAGACTGAAGACGAAGAGAGGAAGCAAGAAGACTAAAAGAAGAAGCAGAAGACCAGAAGAAGGACCGGGCCAGGAGAATATGGAGGAAGAAAAGAACTATTTAACACAATAAAGGACTTGTCAAAAACTGCCTCTTGTTTTTTGTAACACTACACTCTTTTTTTGGTGAATGGGTAGGGGTACAATGTACCCCATACCTATTCACATGGGGGGGGGGCGGAATCTGGGGACCCCCTTATTAAAGGGGGCTTCCAGATTCCAATAAGCCCCCCGCACACAGACCCCCACAAGCACCGGCCAGGCTTGTGGGGAAGAGGCTCTTGTCCCCATCAAGATGGGGACAAGGTGCTTTGAGGTGGGGGGGGGCAGAGCCCCCCTCCCCCAAAGAACCCCACGTCAATTTTTTTTTAAAATTTGGCATGGGGTTCCCCTTAATATCCAAACCAGACCCGAAGAGCCTGGTTTGGACTGGAGGGGAACCCCACGCACTTTTTTTCCCAGCGTTGTTTTTTTTTTTTTTTGTTGTGTATATTGCCAGAATCCGGGAATACATTACAGCCACGATTTTAAATGACAATATTTCCTATGGAAATGTAATTTTGCTCTGGCTATGTTCTACACCTCACAGAGATGCACACTTTTACACTTAGACTAAGGACACCCCCCAGGCACAATATTTAAAACATTTTTTCTTTCACTTTAAGCATTATTAAAATCACTGTTCCTGAAAAAAGGATCAATTTAAAAACTTTTTTTATTGATACATGTCCCCTAGGGCAGGACCCGGGTCCCCATACACTTTTTAGGGCAATGACATTGCATATAAGCCTGTAAAATGAGCACTTTTGATTTTTCATGTTCAGGTCCCATAGACTTTAATGGTGTTCAAATGGTCGCCCAAACTTTTTGTCTGTTCGCATGTTCTGGTGTGAACCAAACTGGGGGGTGTTCGGCTTATCCCTAGAGGCGAGTAGCCTCTCTCTGCATTTTTTTTTGGTGGGGGAAGGGAGTCATTTGTTCCTCCTCCCCCCTTTCCTCCTTTACGCCCCACCTTTTTTTTCTCTTTCATAATTTATCCCTGCTCATCGCTATTTCCTCTTTTCCCCTATTATTATTATTGTACAGGATTTATATAGCACCAACAGTTTACGCAGCACTTTACAACTTGAGGGTAGACAGTACAAATACAATACACTTAAATACAGTAGGAATCAGAGGGCCCTGCTCAGAGCTTACAATTTAAAAGGGAAGGTCAAGAGATACAAGAGGTAATAACTGTGGGGAATGTGCTAATAGAGAAGATAAATGTACGGTTGTTAGGTGGGAGCCAGATAGGCTTCTCTGAAGAGATAGGTTTTCAGAGATCGTCTGAAGGTGGACAAAGTAGGAGAAAGTCGGACAGATTGGGGTAGAGCATTCCGGAGGATGGGAGAGGCTCTGGAGCAGTCCTGGAGGCAAGCATGGGATGAGGTGACAAGGGAGCTAGAGAGCAGGAGGTCCTGGGAGGAGCGAAGTGATCAATTTGGTTGGTATTTTGATGCCAGGTGAGTGATGTAGCTGTGGGCCAGGTTGTGAATTGCTTTATAAGTTATTGTTAGTATCTTGAAATTAATACGTTGGCTGAGTGGCAGCCAATGGAGGGATTGAAATAGGGGTGTAGCAGATGCCAGCGATTTTTAAGGTGGATGAGCCTGGCAGCAGCGTTAATGATGGACTGAAGTGGGGATATGCTATTTAGAGGTAAGTTAGTGAGGAGGGAGTTGCAATAGTCGAGGCGAGAGATGACCAGGGAGTGGATTAAAAGCTTTGTGGTGTCATTGGTTAGGAAGGGGCATATCTTGGAGATGTTGCGGATGTTGAGGCCGCAAATTTTGAATAGCAATTGTATGTGGGGCCGAAAAGTTAATTTGGAGTCCAGGATTACACCTAGGACCTTGGTGTGGGGGGACGGGTTGATAGTTGAGCCATTGGCTTTGACAGAGAAATCTGGGGAAGTGGCACATGGGGGAGGAAATACCATAAGCTCAGCTTTGGATAGGTTGAGTTTGAGGAAGTGATGTGACATCCAGGCTGATATGTCTGTTAGTAAGTTGATGATGCGTGAGGAGACAGAGGGAGAGATCTGGGGGGGTTGAGAGATAGATTTGTGTGTCATCAGCGTAGAGATGATACTGAAAGACATGGGAGGCAATCAACTGACCCAGGGTGGCGGTGTAGACTGAGAAAAGGAGAGGTCCAAGAAAAGAACCTTGGGGGACACCGACAGAGAAAGGGAGAGGAGACGAGGAAGTAGAGTTGTAAGTGATGCTGAAGGAGTGGTGGGATAGGTAGGATGAGAACCAACAAAAAGTACAGTCACGGAGACCAAAAGCGTGGAGTTTTTTGAGGAGGAGGGGGCGGTCCACTGTGTGAAAGGCAGTAGAGAGGTCCAGGAGTAGTAGTACAGAATAGTGTCCTTTGGTTTTAGAAGTTATTAGGTCATTAGTGAGTTTAAGGAGAGCAGTTTCTGTACAGTGCTGAGGGCGAAATCCGGACTGACCGGGATCAAGAAGTTTGTTCATGGTCAGTAGACTATTCTTTCGAGGAGTTTCCCCTATACCTGCTTTATTTTCCATGTCTTCAATTTTCTGTCAGAACTAATGCAGACTATCCATACTATTGTTTTCATACCCTGGTCTCTATGACAAAACATGAAATGTCTTCATCAGGGATTCAATATTACTTTTATGCCCAACAGAAGGAACTCCTCCCGTTGGCTGTACCAAGTCGAAGGCCCCCCCCTGGAAAATGCAAGTGGGGGCCCCTCAGTCATTTGAGTATGGAGGCAGACAGGTTTAGTCAGCTCTTTTCCTGGGGCCTATTATCTCGTGTGTAATGCAAATTTTTTTATCTGGGTATGATACCTTGCCTAGGTTACTTACTGCTGGCTTAGTCATATCTGACCCTGTATACTTCATCTGCTGGGCAATCTGTAGCTGTTATCTTTTTGTTAAATGTTGCAAGATGTTCTGCTGCATACTTTGGAACTTCACCCAAAAGGGGAAGTTCTGCTTTTCCTCCTCCTTCACCCATAATTGGAATGTATTTTTTGTTGGGGGGGGGGGGGTTACTGAGATGGGCTTTTAATAATATTTTTAACTTTTGCCTATGGGAGTACAAATTTATACAGATATCCAGAGCCAGTCTGCCTAATCTGGAAGCCATCAGGATTTTATAAGCCAGCTTAGTTGACGTCAGCTGGAGAAAACTTCAAATGTTAGATGCCAACTGTAATTTTTGAGAAGCATTGACCACCTGGTCCCTTGTTTCTGTCCAGCACTGGCCTTGGTAGCCTTCCATTAAATGCAAGCCTGTCTGTATGGCGTGTATTTTTAATTAACAAGGCTTTGCTGCCACTGCAGGAACTATTTTCCATATGTCCTTGCCATCAAAAATTTAGATAGATATGCTACCAGCCAAATAAATGTTTTTGCTGCATAAGAGGGAACAGCAGTCCTCTGCTTTCAGGCTCTGCAGCCCGGCTAAAGTGTGACTGTGTAAAAATCATTAGCTTAGTAAACAGACCCCATGGAGATTGTTTCTGTGCGCTGAGGAAGGTCAGCTAATAAATCTTCCCCTTTTAGCTTGCGGCACAATCGAAACACAATCAATTAAACACTCTGGCTAAAACCAAGGTCTCCTTTTGCACACACTAATGCTTTGGCCTGATCTGTATTAAGATGTTATAGGATCAGTTTGTGTTTGCTGTAAATGTCACAGCGCCTCATGCAGTTCAATATGGAGCTGGAACACTGGGATGGATATTTTGCTTTTTTTTTCCTGGATGAAGTTTAACTTGATCTTCCTGCTGGCGGCTGCAGTTAAACAGCTGGAAGTTCTCTGCTGGTTTTGGTGTTCAGAGAAAAGGACATCCCAAGCCTTGCAAGGAAACTACATGTTTTAGTATGCTTTGTTGCCTATGGCACAAAATGTTGAAGCTTATAGGTCGTTTTCAGCTTGTGGCAATAACCTTAAAGTGCACTAGGCCATTGAAGCATTTACATATTCTGTACAATCGGTGCAAACAATTTAAAACTGCCATCACTCCCCTCACTAGCCACTTTTAAATAAAGTTATTCATTTTCAAAAATCTTCGAAGGTCGCTAAGTTTCTATTGAGCACTGTTTGTGATACTTTTTTATTTGCACTAACATTCAGTGTTTCAGGACAAGCTTTCGGTGTGTGCCCCCTTCATCAAGGACCAAGTCAGTTTCTAACAGTTTAGAGTGGCCTTTCTAACCTTTTTACTTTAGAGGAACCCTTGAAATGTTTTTCAGGTCTCTGGGAATTTCTGTTAAAGCCAATTCATTGGGGTTCAGTGGGAATGCCTCTAACAATGGTGGTAAGTGGGAAGAATGTCCCCTTATAGTGGTGGTTTGAATGTCACCCTAAAGATAGTTAAAAAGATCATTGATGTCATGCCATTGACTCTGGCACGTGGCCTTTGCTATGGAGCTATGCAGGCACCCTCAAATGGGAGGTCAGTCGCAACTCAAGAAATCCCTAGCAAACTTTGGAGAATACCTATTTGAGAACGACTGGTTTAGAAACATCTACTATATGAGATTACAGTAGAGGACTGACAGTCTGCCAAGATCTGCTCTCCTTGTCACAGCCACACAGAACCGGGAGCATCTGCTCTGTATTTTAATGTTCGGAAGAGTAATGCAAGCATTGCGCTTGCATCACTCTTTGATGCCTACATAAATGTTTATGGGCTGGCATTAAATAAAACATGTACTGGTGCATTGGCTTCAAAGCCATGCAGCATTTAAAAAAAAAGTATGATCCCGTCTTTGACCAAGGCCCAGAAGAGGGTGGCAGGATTTTTTTTGGCAGCCTGGCAGACTTTGGCCAAGGCTTGGCGCTAACCATTCCCTAATTTTTATGAAGGTAATCAGTGGCTTATGGGGACCATGATTCACAAGAAATTCACCTTAATCCTCTCAGATACCCACGCTAAATTCATGAAGATTTGGGACCCATGGGTAACTTACAATGACCACTTGAATCTTAATTGTTCCTTGCTTTCTTTATGGGCATAGGTACTGGCCCATTCCTGCATTGCATAATGGGCTGGACCGCATGTGAGCCCTTCCTTTCCCCTTCCCCTATCCCAGGCAACTTTATTCTCTTTTCCTTTTCTCCTTCTTTGCTGTCCATGGGGGAGTCTGGGTGGCTCTATACTGTTCCGTTCATTGCAGTAGTGTACTAGTCAGTATCCTTGGCTAAAACTGTGACTTACGTGCTGCCAGCATATATTTGATAGAGTACAAATACTTTTCTTGCCTCAGATGCTTTCTGTATGCTGATTTCAAGTGTACCTTTCTTACAAAACTAAAAATCCAATAAAATATTTTGTAACCTAAAACATTTTTTTAAATTTTCTAATTAGACTTTTTAAACTTATTACCTAAAATGTCTCAAATAATAAAATAACAGAGCAAAACAGCAATGAAAAATGGACAGGGATTCTAACCTTTCACCATTCTATTTAAAACTAGAAAATACTTCTACTGTGTGTATAGAAATATGCTGCTTTTCTGAAGTCTGTACATTTTGCATGTGCAATGAACTATATGAAATATGTACTGTATATCCAATGCAAGAAAGCAGCTCATCTATAAGGAGCAAGGGAACTACAGTTCCCAGCATATAAGGGGACCTCGTCCACGCCCTTTTTGAAGAAGAGATATGACAGAATTATGAAGGCTGCCATTGATGACCATTTCTAATAAACTATGCTAGTTACATTTTTCTGTTTCTCGCTCTCTTTCGTTCTTTCTCTCGTTCTCTTTCTTCTCCCTCTCCCCCGTCTCTCTTTTCCTCTGCATCTTTCTCTCATCCTCTTTTCCTCTCTCCCTCAAGTTTTTCTCCCCACCCCCACACTTTTCTATTTTCTCCGTCCCTCTCTCCCTACATTCCCACCCGGATATATATCTGTAATTTCCTCCAATCTCTTCCTCATATTTTCTTTTTTTTTTTTGCTTTTTCTTTCCTTTTTTTATCTTTCTTACTATTTCTTTTATATTATTTCCTTGTTTCATTCTTTCTCCCTTGTTCATTCTTTCTCTTTTCCTCACCTTTACCTTTTTTCCTTTGCTTTTCTTTTTCTCTGTTCTTTTTCTTCCTTCCTTTCGCTACTTTATTTTCCCCTCTCTCTCTCTCTCTCTCTCTCTCTCTCTCTCTCTCAATTCTATCTATTAGATTCTTTTCTCTCTGTTCCCCCCCCCCTTACATCACTTTCGCTCTCTTCATCCTCTCCTCCCTTCTCTCTCCTCTTCTTTACATGTCTCTCCTCTCTGCTTTTGTAAGTCTCCTTCCATTTCAGCACCATGGCTAGCATCCCATTTAGGTACTAATATCACTCACAAAATGAAATATTCTCTCATTTCTTTGTAGCGTGGTTTGGATGTTTATTGCTATTTTTGTATGTGAGCCATGTTTAAATTCATTAGTTACTATCAGGGCATGAATTGCTGCAGATTTGCCTCCAAGGGAAATTAAAATGCCTGCCTCTTCTCTAATACTGTACACGGTGGTTGCTATGGTAATAGCTGATGTTAGTAAAAATCAGTAGTGTAAATGCTTAGCAACTAAATATTTTTGTCAAAATATATCTAAAAGTTTCTTTTTATTCATTTAATTGAATGTTTTTGTTTAACAAAGCTACATTTTCAAAATTAAATGATGGGTACTATTGTTGCAGAATGGTAAGGGTGTAGGAATGCTAGAATGGGTTTAGGGACTAGCTCACATCACATCAACCTGTACTGTTATTAAAGAGTATGTTTACAATAAAAAAAGAAAAAGAAAAAAGAGCTAGACTGATGCGACAAAATGGAGAATCCTAAAAAGGCTGCAAAAAAATAAAGCCGAAGTAATGCATAATGTACAGAAAACATATCAACTTATAACGGAGAACCTGGCATCTGCTATGGATCACTGATGAGCAATCACATCTTACTAATTAATTCCTTGCTTGTGTATATCTTCCAACTGCTGCAAAGAAGTTGATGGTAAACAGATATCAGACACCTACTGTACCTAATAAATGCACACTAGTATTAATTATGCCAGCTGCTATGAATATTTGTGTATATGTGTACATAGGTGTATGGCATTGCTTATTAAATCTGAACTCTGGGGGAAAAAAACTGTTTTTGGACATTTGCTATGGACAGTAAATTACCTCTAATGGTCCATGCAGGCTTCAATGGATCAATTTCTTTTCCAATCAGTCTCTTCCGATAAAAATAATAGATCTATAGTCAACAACCCATTTGATCAATATGCTACAAATGAGGAAATGGATTTTAACCACTTCAGCCCCAGAAGGATTTCTCACTTTAGGACCAGAGCACTTTTTGCGATTCGGCACTGTGTCGCTTTAACTGGCAGTTGCGCGGTCGTGCGGCCTTGTACCCAAACAAAATTTGTGTCCTTTTTTTCCCACAAATAGAGCTTTCTTTTGGTGGTATTTGATCACCTCTGCGTCATTTCTGATTACCGCTATAAACAAAAGAAGAGCGACAATTTTGCAAAAAAACCCCCAAATTTATTGTTTTTTGATCAAGTACAAATCCAAAAACAAATATAAAAAAAACTTTTTTTTTCCATCGGTTTTGGCCGATTTATATTCTTCCTCATATTTTTGGTTAAAAAAAAATCGCAATCGGTGTTTATTGATTGGTTTGCGCAAACGTTGCCGCGTTTACGGTTGATGAGAATTCATTTCTGGGTTTTTTTTTTTAACTAGTAATGGCGGTGATCTGCGACTTTTAGCGATACTGCAATATTGCAGCGGAC
This sequence comes from Glandirana rugosa, assembly GCA_018402905.1. NCBI lineage: Eukaryota > Metazoa > Chordata > Amphibia > Anura > Ranidae > Glandirana > Glandirana rugosa. Next base: position 1,360,542 of record BLSH010423046.1, on the reverse strand, counting down.
ATGTCGGACCATTTTGACACTCTTTTGGGACCATTGGCATTTATACAGCGATCAGTGCTATAAAAATGCACTGATTACTGTGTAAATGCCATTGGCAGTGAAGGGGTAAACCTGCAGGGGGCGCACTAAGGCTTAACTGTGTTCCCTGGGCGTGTTCTAACTGTGTGTTGGCTGCCCTGGCTGGAGAAAGGGGATGATCACAGCTTCCATATACAGGAAGGCTGTGATCACCGCCCTTTTCCCTTCAACAGAACGGAGGTCCGTGTTTACATACACGGACCTCCGTTCTTTCAGTGCGGGGGTGCCATCGCAGGTAGCTGGCGGCGATCGAGTCCGCCCTACCCGCTCCCTGGCTCCCCCGAACACAGTGAGCACGCCTCCAATGCTAGTTAACGCGGCCGCCGTCTTGTGATGGCGGTTTGCGATAAACCACCTTGCCGCCGTCACGCTGTGGCGGGCGGTCGGCTAGTGGTTAAGATACGATCATAACCTACGTTCATCTGAAGTTATTAATTGTATCTCTGTTTCTACCATTTAATCCTATAATCTGATCAAAATATGATGGCATTAATAAACAAAGTATCTCAGTCCTGCTGATTGATGCAAAATGATTGAAATTTTCCACCCTGGTCAATCAACTACGTTTGATTGAATTGGAAAAAATTGAGTCTAAAGCCTCGTACACACGGGGCAACGATCGTACGTACGATCGTCTCAAATCGTATGTTGGATAATGTAACTTGCATACTGACTGCACTACACGATTGTACGACCACAGAAAGAACGTTCAGGTGCATGTAATTAGCATCCGACCATTCCTGACTTCGGAGCATGCGTGTTTTGCACAAGAGGGTTGATTTCCTAAAATCTGGTGCAGCTGTACATGGTAGCCAATCAGCCTCTAACTTCCTGCACCACTGTGCTGCAACCATGTACATAATTACACATGGTTGTGGGGCAGTTGTGGCACAGCCCCATTTACTTGAATAGGTGGCAGTTAGTGGCGGTGCTGCCCGTTGGCCACAAAGGGGGGATGATTTTTGCAGAAGATATGAAACAGAGCATCTTCTGCATATATACATGCATATACCTCCATCTTGTTGCAGCTTAAGCTGGGGCAGTTGGGGTAATAAAAATGTGGCTCGACTAGCTGTGTTTACCGCCCCCAACCACAAATGTAAATAAGCTATAAGAGTCAAACATACAGCAATGAAACCTACAGTCCCTGTTGTAGTACTGTGATGATAGTGTGAGTCACTTATTTCCACCTCGTCCACTGACAAAAAGGCATTTTGTGAATGAAGGGAGATTGTACCATTTATCCAGCTCTTCTCCCCGCTCATCCATTCCCAGAATGCTTTCTATTCTGTAAAAAGAATACAAGAAATGAGTGCTTATAGCAATTTATGGGTTAATGTGACCACTTTTTCTGTAAAAAACAAAGATTTTATTTTTGACTGGAATGCACATTAACTGCTCTCATTTCAAGGCAACTAAGTTAAAGGTACAGTTAAAGGCTTCAGTTAAAATAGAAAATTAAGCTACGAAATACACACTGGTCTCTAAACATCTCTATGAATACGTTTTTTAATCATCTCTATGACTAAAGCCTCGTACACACGATCGGATTTTCGGACAGGAATTTTTGTCCAACGGCCTGTCGTCCGAAATTCTTACCGTTAGTATGCTCTTTTCGAGCGGATTTTGATTTTTCATCAGACAAAAGCTGGATGTTCAGGCTAGAATTTTTTTTTCATATGACAACGCAACGTCCGATTTTCGTTCCGTTAGTACGGAAAAAAAAAAATCGCACGGCCGAGACTACGCATGCTCAGAAATGAAAAAAAAAAAGATGCAAAAATACTCAAAACATTGTCACTTCTGACGTTTAGTTCGGACATACAAAAATGTTTGTATTGTTAGTACTGCTCTTCACTTTCGACATGAGACAAGCGTCCAGCAAAAAATGGACGTTCTGTTGTCCGAAAATCGGATCGTGTGTACGAGGCTTAAGTCTTTCCACTCATCTCAACAACAAAGTCCTCTCTAGTCATTTCTAGTCATCTCTATGGCCAAGTCATCTCTAGTCATCTCTATGATTAAGTAGTCTCTAATCATCTCCACGACTCAGTAGTCTTTGTCATCTCTATAACTAACTCATCTCTAGTCATCTCTATGATAAAGTCATATCTAATCATTTCTATGAAGAAGTCATCTCTAGTCTCTGGTCATCTCTACGACTGAGTAGTATCTGGTCATCTCTATGACTAAGTAGTCTCTGGTCATCTCTATGACTAAGTAGTCTCTGGTCATCTTTAGACTAAGTAGTCTCTGGTCATCTCTATGACTAAGTAGTCTCTGGTCATCTCTATGACTAAGTAGTCTCTGGTCATCTCTATGACTAAGTAGTCTCTGGTCATCTCTATGACTAAGTAATCTCTGGTCATCTCTACGACTAAGTAGTCTCTGGTCATCTCTACGACTAAGTAGTCTCTGGTCATCTCTACGACTAAGTAGTCTCTGGTCATCTCTATGACTAAGTAGTCTCTACAACTATGTAGTCTCTGGTCATCTCTACGACTAAGTAGTCTCTGGTCATCTTTAGACTAAGTAGTCACTGGTCATCTCTGCGACGGTCTGTGGTCATCTCAACGGCTACTCTGTCTGTAGTCATGTCTACATTTACGTCGTCTGGAGTCATCTCTTAGGTTACGTCGTCTATAGTCATCTCTATGGTTACGTTGTATGGGCTACGATGACTGGCACCCTAGTTCACATACAACTGAAAGGAACTTTTGGAGTTTGGGATTGCTGTTCAGTATTCAACTGCCAAGAATACTAGATATTTGCGGACAATTGCTTATGACCTTGTGTGGACCATGGCAGGAATCTGAGCAGTGGGGGAGGGGTTGTGAAGGTACTGGAGGGTGAGATTTTATTTTCCCAACAGATTTCATTTAAAGTGTTAATTGGTGATTTTCTCAGCTCCTCATTTAAAGCAGTATTTTGTTTTTTAATTAGGACAGAGTTCTTCTTTAGATGGCAATGCAAGACTATTATTATTAGTATAGAAACCTCACGGCAGCAGAAGCAATAGAAATGATTTGAATTCCTCATTAGCAAGGTAATCATCTTGCCATATGCACAAAGCACAATCTTGTAGTTTCCTCCTCAGCATACAGTATGTTCCAGTTATAGTAATGCGAATACAGGCTGTCTCATCATTAATGACAGGAGAGGACCTGTGCAAAGACGAGATCCCACTGACATAACACATGGAGGGATGTCAACCCTTTCTCAGTTTGTCGTATACAAGCATATGTTCAAAATTAATGTGGATGGTTTTACATTGTTGCCTTTAATTTGTATTTAAATAAAGGATAACAGAGCGCTACGTCAATGGAAATTCTCAAAGTGCTTTCTTTATTTTAAATGTAAAACATGCTTTTAAAAAAAAATAATGATAAATACAGTATCTCACAAAAGTGAGTTCACCACTCACATTTTTGTTAATATTTTATTCTATCTTTTCATGTGACAACACTGAAGAAATTACACTTTGCTACAATTTAAGTAGTGAGTGTATAGCTTGTATAGCAGTGTAAATTTACTGTCCCCTCAAAATAACTCAACACACAGCCATGAATGTTTAAACCACTGGCAACAAAAGTGAGTACACCCCTAAGTGAAAATGTCCAAATTGGGCTCAAAGTGTCACTATTTTGTGTGTCATTATTTTCCATCACTGCCTTAACCCTCTTGGGCATGGAGCTCACCAGAGCTTCCCATGTTGCCATTGGAGTCCTCTTCCTCTCCTCCATGACGACATCACGGAGCTGGTGGATGTTAGAGACCTTGCGCTCCTCCACTTTCCATTTGAGGATGCCCCACAGATGCTCAATAGAGTTTAGGTCTGGAGACATGCTTGGCCAGTCCATCACCTTTACCCTCAACTTCTTTAGCAAGGCAGTGGTCATCTTGGAGGTGTGTTTGGGGATATTATCATGTTGGAATACTGCCCTGTGGCCCAGTCTCCAAAGGGAGGGGATCATGCTCTACTTCAGTATGTCACAGTAAATGTTGGCATTCATGGTTCCCTCAATGAACTGTAGCTCCCCAGTGCTGGCAGCACTCATGCAACCCCAAACCATGACACTCACACCACCATGCTTGACTGTAGGCAAGACACACTTGTCTTTGTACTCCTCCACCTGGTTGCTGCCACACACGCTTGACACCATCTGAACCAAATAAGTTGATCTTGGCTCATCAGACCACAGGATGGTTCAAGTAATCCATTTTCTCAGTCTGCTTGTCTTCAGCGAACTGTTTACAGGCTTTCTTGTGCATCATCTTTATAAGAGGCTTCCTTCTGGGACAACAGCAATGCAGACCAATTTGATGCAGTGTGCAGTGTATGGTCTGAGCACTGACAGGCTGACCAAGCAATGCTGGCAGCACTCATATGTCTATTTCCCAAATACAACCCCTGGATATGATGCTGTTCATGTGCACGCAACCTCTTTGGTCGACCATGGCGAGGCCTGTTCTGAGTGGAACCTGTCCTGTTAAACTGCTCTATGGGCTTGGCCACTGTGCTGCAGCTCAGTTTCAGGGTCTTGGAAATCTTCTTTTTTTCAGATCCTCAGAGAGTTCTTTGCCATGGGGTGCCATGTTGAACTTCCAGTGACTAGTATGAGGGAGTGAGAGTGATAAAACCAAAATTAAAACACCTGCTCCCCATTCACACCTGAGACCTTGTAACACTCATGAGTCACATGACACTGGGGAGGGAAAATGGCTAATTGGGCCCAATTTGGACATTTTCACTTAGTGGCATACTCACTTTTGTTGCCAGTGGTTTAGACATTAATGGCTATGTGTTGAGTTTTACTGTCCCTTCAGAATATTTACACCGTTACACAAGCTGTACACTCACTACTTTACATTGCATCAAAGTGTCATTTCTTCAGTGTTGTCACATGAAAAGATATAATAAAATATTTACAAAAATGTGAGGGGTGTACTCACTATTGTGAGATACTGTGTGTGTGTGTGTGTGTATATATATATATATATATATATATATATATATATATACACTGGTACACAAGCCAAAAGGAATTCATTGTTATGACAGATGACCTTTGTGTTTCAGTCTGCAGCCAGCTAAGGTTTTCAGCAAACAAAATAGCAAGTTGCAGCCATGGCAACAGTACTATGTGCAGAATTATTCAGAAATGTAATTCTTGTTTTTCATGTGGCTGGCTCAATGCTTTTTCAGAAGACGATGCGCAGCATTCCAAGCTCTGTCTTTTGTCTGAATGACTGGCAGGAAAATTCAATACAAGACAAACAATGCTTTTCTCATGGCATGGCTCTTTAAAATAGCCTGCTCCAGATTCAAAAATTCCTGAATTGATTTCTAGGTTAGGTTTTATTTTTGTAAAAAAATAGGGTATTATGTATTCCTTACTCATTCAAATGGCAAGGGGTATCTAGGGGCCCCTTTATTATTAAATGGGGCTTCCAGATCCTGATAGCCCCTCACACCCATAGACCTCCACAACCGCCAGCCAGGGTTGCCTGCCCCCTGCTAACCCATATGTTGGGGATTGGTCAGGGCCCTCAGAATACTCCAGGCAGCCCCTCTTTACCCCCACTTCAATTCTTCTAGAATCTTCTACCAGTTTCTAGAAGTAGGGGGAAGTCTTAGAGATGCTGCCTGTGATTCATACCAGCCTCCCTGAGTGACTCCCTGACCCAGATAAAACAACACAGGCTTGGCTGCCAAGCCTGACAATTCACCTACTCTGTACATAAACCAATAAACCATTGTGCCCAGGGCAGCCATCCCTCCTGCTCACCCCTTGTCCCAGCCCTGATGCAGAGGTATATGCTCAGGCACAATAGGACAAAGCACCGTCTGAATTGGCTGCTGGAAGCATGGCTGACTGGATGATTGCTAACACTGGTTGCGGCTCAAACAGGCCCAAAGCAGGTGGCAGCAGAAGTATTGGAGATCAATACTGAATACAACATGCAGTGGTGTCCCCTACTCTCTTTCCTTATGCTGGAACCTCTCCCTAAACTCTGACTCTGTCCCTGCCAGATGGGGTTCCTCTCCCTACACTGTCCACTTGCAAATGCGTGCCAAAACCCGGCAAGGCATGGCTATTTAACAACACTGCCCCAACCAAGATGGCCATGTAAGGTCACTTAAAGTTGCAGTGTCCAATCAGACAACTGCTTCTCCTAGTGACACCTATGGAGACTGGAGAGGAACATATTTCCTTTGAGACTACACTCCCTAACCCAAGGCAGTGAGACACCACTTGCTGGATGAAGTAGAAGCCACACCTGCCATCTTCCGGCCACCCAATTTCATCTGCTGCTGCACTGTTGTGTCCGTGTGACAGCTGCAGAAGCAGGAAGGAGCTCAGTTGTTCAAATGGACTCACTAACCTCAGTGTACCTCTGCACGTGGTGTTTGCTACAAGTTCATATAGCAGTTTAGACACGTGCAGTTAGTTTGGTTCCAAATTAAAATTCGGACGGATTTTCATTTTTTGGAAATTCGGATGTATCTGAATTTCAGAATTACAATAGTACAGAATTTAAACGAATCCGAAATAATGAAAAAGAAAATTTGGACAAAATTTGAATTCAAATCATTTTTGAACACTTTTCAAATTCGAAAAGTTTTCAAATTCCAATAGTTTTCAAATTCGTACTGGAAAAGTCCTCAAATTTGAATAGTTTTCCAATTTCCAAAGAGCACAAAATAGAATAGAAAACAAAGGAAAATAACACAAAAAAACAATAGACTAGAAAATAATATAACAGAAAACAAAAGAATATAATACAACAGAGTAAAACTGCTTTTTTCCACTCCACCACATTATCTTCTTTCAGTTTCTGTTATATTCCCCTCTATTGTATTCTATCTTTTTCCATTCTATTCCTCCACTTTCCACTCCACCTCATTCTCCTTGGAAATTTGAAAACAATTTGAATTTGAAAAGTATTCGAAATTGATTTGAAAACATTTCTAATCCATTTGAAAAAGAATAAACAAAACAAATTCAGGAAACGAATTAAACGAATGAAACAAATTAACTAAATGAACTTATGTAAATAATGAATCGAAAGGAAACTAAACACATTTTTTTGCTCTGCACATATCTAGTTTACAACAGAACAGTTAAACCCAAACTAAAATTTGGCATGCAGAGGCATGATCTAATCTTCAAGAGTGTCTTAGACACTCTTTATGACTCCCCCTGTGAGTCTTCAACTTTTGATGTATATCTTTAAATGTATATTTGTATAATTTGTATAATGCAAACTTGGACCATGTTCTGTGATTGCTTACCATTCATTTTATGCTGCCAAAACAAAATATTTGAGCAATAAATTTGAAGTGCATATAAATTTTGAACTAAACGCACCTTCTGCAAGAATATAAAAAATGAGCCTGCATTAATAAAAGAAAAAAAATTAATTTATTAAATTTTTGCAATGAAGGCTGCAAAATATGGCAACTGTGACCAGTGGATTGTGGGTGCAATACAAAGGCTACTGTACTGTTTACAACCTAACCTCTGTACAGACCTACTATCCGGTCCAGACGGGGAGAAAAAAATCGGGCCAGGGATTTTGGAGGAGCAGACAATTTTTCCATGGACTAGGGGGAAGGGCCTGCAGGGGCAATTGGTGACGGGATATTCACTAAGTCATTCCTCCACACTGTAATGAAAAAGGGCACTGTGATATAAAGGGGACTGCACTGTAAAGCCCCCTTTATATCACTGATCCTTTACATTACAGTGGCCTTAGCAATCGCAGCCCCCCCATCACAGTGCCCCTTGCAGTTATGCCCCCCCTCCACTTTTCTCTCAAATTGCAGTGCTCCCTTTTACTCTCTGCCTCCCCTGTACAGTCCTACCTCAGCAGGGCAGCGACAGGATTCAGTCTGTGTGTCCTCTCCAGGGTCTCCCGCCCTGCCGATGATGTCATCCTATCAGCATGGCAGGGGACAGGAGGAGCTGCGGGTGATTACTCTGTGTGCAGATCAACAGTTCCTCCCGCCCCCTGCTTTGCTGATAGGATGACATAGTTGGCGGCAGAGGCGGCTCTAGACTTTGTGAGGCTTTAGGCAAAATCTAGACATGAAGCCCCATTCATGCCCATAATGGTAAACATAATAAAAGCGATAAAAAAATGAACTGCATAAACTATGCACATTAAGAGCTTTAAAGTGCTGGTGTCAGTGCTCTCTATCTCGGTGCTGGTGTCATTGCTCTCTATCTCGGTGCTGGTGTCATTGCTCTCTATCTCAGTGCTGGTGTCAGTGCTCTCTATCTCGGTGATGGTGTTAGTGTGCTCTCTATCTCGGTGCTGGTGTCAGTGCTCTCTATCTCAGTGCTGTTGTCAGTGAGGGAGATAGCAGTGGAGAAGCCAATCAGCAGTCAGTAGCAGCACAACATGCGGAGTGCCTGGCCCACCATGTCTGAGAATCAGCATTGGACTGGCCTGGGATCTCCCAACCCTGCAGTGGAGCACTGCATAGGTGGGGATGAAGGCAGGGAGGGGTCAGGGGCTGTCAATCACAGGTTGGCACACTGGGACACTGGCACAGGGCTGAGCTGCCCTGACTGTGGCACTGATAACCAGGAGGAAGGAAGTGGAGGGGATAGGGCAGGGGGTGGATATGAAGGGCAGTGGCTGTGGCTGAGGGAGGCTGCAGGAGCATGGATGGGGTCTGGCTCTCTCTCATGGGGGTGGTCGCTTGCTGCAGAAAGGGGATGTGGCATGGTAGCTGTGCCTCTCCCTGCAGCTGGAGCTCAGCATCCCTGTGATTGACAGCCCTGGATAGAGGCTGCCCGGACACCCCTTATTTCCCATGGCCCTACCTTCCCCTTCTATCGGCTCCATCCAGCCCTGGTGAGGTTTCTTCCGCTGGACCCTCCTCTTCCCCTCCTTGCCACTGCTTACCAGACGCCTCCTCCAGGTGTGCAGGGATCGCTCTGCGGAACACTCTATTGGGGGTGGGGGGGGTGATCTCAGTCTCTGGAGCAGCGGGCATTGTTGTTGTTATTTTGCTTCGGCTGCTGCAATGAGTCTCCTCCCCTTCTTCTCCTCCCCCGGAGAACACAGAGCTGGCCCCGCCTCCTCTCCAAGACACAGCCACGGCTCCACAGCATTAACCCCCTCTGTTGGCCAGAGTGCAGCGCCGCAGAGGTGGCTTTTCAATTAGGTAAGTTAGGCAGTTGCAAGGCCTTTGTAAGTGCGAGGCCTTAGGCGACCGCCTAATTTGCCTAATTAGAGAGCCGCCTCTGGTTGGCGGGGTGGGAGAGCTGGGAGAGGAGACCCATGCATGGTCACAATGCGGTCTGTGGTTGCCGCTTACCTCCCGCTGTATGGCCCCGTCATTGACAGGGCCACTCTTGTGGACCAGGGCCACATGTCCTAATGCTCGATGTGCCCTATGGCCAGTCCAGGTCTGCTTCATGGTGTAGCCAGGAGCTGGGTATACACACTCCTGGCAACTAGAAGATGTTTCTGCTATTAAACATGCAATTGTTTCTGCTAGTGTTCCAGTTTGCTGATTTATGACTCTAATAATGACAAGAGAGAGAGATGCACTCTAGGAGTTGTAGTTTACTTATGAGGATTTGCCCCCTGGTTGTAACTGGAGAACCTACATCTACCAACAGGCTGTGGTGAAGAGGAGGTTTCTGGGAGATGTGTCTCGTGGGAGAGACTATAAGAGCAGAGGCTTTGGGCCTGTCATGCTCTCTGGACTGGCGTGGATCTGTGTGAAGGAAATCTGTTGCTGAAGGTGGTGGAGTCACGGCCTGCTTTCACAGACTCCTCAATCCAGATACCCTGCGGGACATCAGCTAACAGCCTGATTATCCTGCTCTACAGAAAGCGGAGCCTGTTCCTGTTCCACACAGCCTGCATGGGCAAAAGATCCGGGAGAGCCATGGTGGAGGCCGGAAATCATCCTAAGAGGCATAGATCATCATCATCACCATCATCATCATCGTCATCAGCGGTGTATACAGCATCTACATCTTCCTAACAGACACTGCACAGACAGCCTAATTCTTCATATTTGCTAGCATATCTGATTCTAGGAGAGGCCTATTTATTCACTCTGGGCGTGGATATTATACACAGGCATCCATAATTCACATTGGGTTGTTGCTACTTATAGTTCTATAGATTTAACTCAGTGATCACTGTGAAGCTTTCATTGTTGTTCTGCAGAAAGAGTGCTATATATAATCATATTACATTTCCTTGAATTTTGCCTTGTTCTATCAGCCTTTCTCAGACTTAATCTACAGAAAGTTAGCTGAAGATCAACACAACTGTCAAATAAGGAGCTTTGAACTACAACTACTCCTCATCCCCCCCCCCCCTCCACTTAGGGAGCCTATATTATTTTGCTAAAATGTATTATACAGCTGCATTCACCAAAGAACTCTCTCCCTCAGAACATGTTGAATATTGCTATATTTACTATTCTGGTGTTATACTTGTTTATCTACTGTTTGGTGGTGTCATGTGAGTGAGCAGTAGAGGATGGTCTGACACTTGCAGGAGTCATTCCCCTGCTCTCCTGTGCCCCACTCTCATGCACAGTATATTGAAATATATATATATACATACACATTGGTTAAGTTTGCAAAATTGTGATCGACATAGTGTCATTTAGTGGTGTGTGACATTTGTCCAGTTGTGAAAACTATTTGATGTGCCTAATCTTACCCTGTTGGGTCAAAGTTCTTCATTTAACATATTCTTTGCGTAAACATTCCTGATTTACTTAAATCTTGTGTATTTTATTACTGTGTTTTTGCTTAAAGGGGAACTAACACTATGCGTAAACCCAGTGTGTCAGAGGTGGCAGAGGACTCACAGAGTCAGGGAAACAAGAGGGTTATTGAACTATCTTGCCACCCTCAAAAGGGCAGCACCACACTGGTATGGGCTGGGATAGTAAACAATAACTGTACTTGTGTGGCATGATCTAAAAGTCCATTTGCAAATGGAAAGACTACAAGTCTGATCTACCACCTCGTCAAGTCTTTGTGAATGGATGATGTAGCTGTGCCACACACAGCAGGGCTAAATTAAAAAATCAACAAGTTGATCCCTGCAGAAGCACTCCACAATTCAAATAAGTGGGGGAGGGAATGGATTGGGTGTTGGGGAATATGACCATGTTTCATGTTACACCCTAAACATGGACAGAAAGGTGAACTAAACATTTAACAGTTATTGTATTTTGCCACATGGTTTTGTAATTGGGATAACTACTTTTAAATATTTTATGGGTTAGAGGATTTGTAGATTGTGAAGTATTCATAAAGTTTTGTATTTTGAAAAACATTGGTTGGTGTTTTTTTTTTTTTTTTTTTTTTAAAGAGAATTTATAGGGTTTTTGCATTTCTACATACTTCAAAATAAGCATTACAGAGTAATATGCAGTAACAAGAAGCATAGTTAGCCCTTTACATCAGAAACCAGTATGTCCAAGAAATAAGGTGGGGAAAGCTGGAAAGAAGGGCAGTCCAATCAGGGAGGACTCGAAACATTCAGGAGAGGGGAGGGGCAATGCGAGGGGAAGTAGGGGGGGGCTCGCATATTCCATATAGTTGTATAGTAGTATGCTCGTCCTTGGGTTCGGATGACGTAGATTCGGGTATAAAGGAGGAGAAGAAAAAAGGGGGGGGGGGGTGTCAGGCCTGAGGAAGTATCGATGGTAGTACAGCCTTTATCATGTGCAGAGTCCTCGATTTTGGATTCCAAGGGTCAAAAGAGATAGTCACTAGCCACTTCCAGGTGTGGGCGCGGGAGCGTCCAGGTAGGTATATTTGTCGAAAAGATGTGGTTGGTTGTCAATGAAAGAGGACCATTTTCGTGAGAACCGGTGAGTATCGTAGTAGGACTTCTCGATTTTCATTAACTTGGACAGGTCTGCTATTACCTCCTTGAGCGTGGGTGGCGTTGGAGATATCCAACGCCCAAGGATTGCTCTTCTAGCTGCCATGTAGCATGATGCGATCCATGGTTTGTTATTGTAGAAGAGTTGAAATTGCCACTTGGGCATAGTAGGGATTATCGTCTCTAGATTGCCAAAAAGGAGAGGATAGATAAGCCCGTGTGGGGATAATCCGGTAATTTGGTTGGTGAAGGTTTCAATTTCCTTCCAGAAGAAGGCCACCTGTGGGCATTCCCATAGTCTATGGAGGAGTGAGGGTCTTGGGGCATTGCATAGCGGGCAAAGAGTAGATTCGGGTTTATGAGATCTCGGAATGAAGGGGACGTAGGCTCTGTGGGTTATTTTCAGCTGCTGCTCCCTCCAGAATTCATTTGTAATGTATTTGCAGGTGGAATCGAAACCTCGCAGAATAGTATTGAAAGCGTCCAGGGAGTTTAGGTCATTATTCCATTTGGACGCAAGGCCGGTGGTCGACCTGGGGGAGGATAGGGTTTGTCTTAGAGGCTTAAAGATATCAGAGATTCTGGAGGTTCCTTTAGATATCCAAAAGTCCAGAAGCATTTGTTGAGAAGGAGGGGCTTTGGAAGGGAGGAGGGTTGAGGCAAAACTTACTGCTTGACCAATCTGTAAGTAGTGGTGGGTGGGAAGAGAAAAGTCTTTCAAGACCTTGTCAGTGGGAAAAGGAAGTCCTGTGGAGGGGTCAAACAGTTGAGAGAACCATTGGAGTCCTTTGGGTATCCAGGAGCTGAAAGCAGGGTGTTGTTGAGCCTGAGGAAATAGAGGGTGCCCACATATAGCCAGGTGTTTAGATGTGTGGAGCGGAAGCTTCAGTAGCTTCCTGGTCTCCCTCCAAGCCAAGACCGTGTCCCTTATGAGCAGGTTATGTCTCAAGTGATGAGGGATGTCTTGCAGCTTGCAATGTAACAAGTTGGATAACCTATTGGGTGCTGCCATGAAAGTTTCCAGTCCGAAATTGGAATAACTAGAAGAGTTTGTTATCCAGTTCAAGGCCACTCGTAGGAGACAAGATAGATTGTAAAGTCTAGTGTCGGGGAGGCCAACACCTCCCTCGGATTTGGGAAGAACGAGTTTGCGGAGAGAGATGCGGGGTTTGCGGCTCGCCCATAGGAAGGATGATAGTGCTTTGTGTAGGATCTGGACGTCTTTGTGTTTCAGTAGCAATGGAATGGTCTGGAGGGGATAAAGTAATTTTGGGAAACTCATCATTCTGTATAAGTGGCACCTACCAAGAAAAGAGAGGGGTAGTTTGGACCAATTTTGGAGTTCTCGAATTATTTTCTGAATGGTTGGCGTAAAATTGAGGTGGTATATAGAGGATGGTGATTTACCGATATTAATCCCCAAGTATGTGATGGACGTGCGTGCTATTTTAAATATAGAGTTTGGGGCCCATGCCGGAGTACGTGGATTGAAAAGGGGTAAGATTTCGCTCTTGGAAAAATTTATACGTAGCCCGGAGCATCTACGGAATAGACTGAAGGTGTCCTGAATAAAAGGCATATCGGAGGAGGGATCGGAGGAAAAAATTAAAATGTCGTCCGCAAATAATGCTGTTTGGAGAAGTGTTTTGCCAATTCGTATGCCTGATAGGCCAGGTTGGGTGATGAGGTATCTGGACAGGGGCTCTATGGCTAGATTAAAGAGGAGCGGGGAAAGGGGGCAGCCCTGTCTGGTACCCTTGTGAAGATGGATCCTGCCGGAGACGCAGCCCGCTGCCACCACGTAAGCCGCCGGGTCTGAGTACATGGCGTCTATAAGGTGGCAGAAAGAGCCTTCAAAGCCAAATGCTTGGAGGGACATGGTTAGCCAACGAAAGCTGACGTTATCGAAGGCTTTCTCCGCGTCTAGGGTGACAATGGCCGCGTCTCCGGCACAACCCGCTCTAGCTGCCTCCAGTACCATCAAGACTTTTCTAATAATGTTAGTGGCGGACCTCCCATGTATGAAGCCCGCTTGGGCCAGGTGAATGAGGGAGGGCAGGATTAGGGCCAGTCTGTTGGCTATAATTTTGGAGAGAATTTTTGAATCTAGATTTAAAAGTGAAATAGGTCTGTATGAGCCCGGGTCCGTAGGGTCTTTCCCTTTTTTTGGTATTATTTTAATGTGGGCTTGGTGACTGGTTGGTGGGTATGGATTGCCGTCCAAGATGCCTTGGTAAACAGCATGTAAGGTGGGGACTAGTAGGTCATGTGTAAGTTTGTAAAATTCTGAGGTAAAACCGTCTGGTCCCGGGGCTTTGCCCGGGGCCAGGGTTTTGATGGTATTTTCAATTTCCAAGATAGACATTGGGGCGTTTAGAGTTTGAAGTGCTTCTTGGTGTATTTTGGGAAGGGAGAGACTCTGGAGGAAAGACATGGCTGCAGATTCATCAATGGGGTCGGGGCCATATAAAGTTCCTGTTTGTCTCTGAGGGCAGCAATGTGAACTGGTGAGTGTGGGCCTTTGCAAAGACTGGAAAGAAGTTTCCCAGGCTTATTCCCAAATCTGTGAAATTTGCGTTCCAATGTTGAGTTGTGCATAGGTTCTTGTGTTATGGCCCAATGGTCAAAGCGATCCTTGGCTTTCCTCCAGGCTTCCCTGTGTGCTGGTGAATTTGACTGACTTAGGGACAGATGGGCAGCCCTGAGTGAGTGACTGGCTTGGAGAAACTCCGAAGCAACCGTTTTCTTGAAGGCTGAGGCAAAGGAGATAATTTTCCCCCTCAGAACAGCCTACCCCGTTTCCCAAAAGAGATTCGGGTTAGATATGTGGGTGCTATTGTTGGTTGCGAAGTCTTCCCAAGTGTCTGCAAGTTCATCGTGTAACTCCTTATTATGTGCGAGGTATGAAGGAAATCTCCATATCCTAGGTGAGGTCTGGGTGGACGTGCCTAAAATAGTAGCAGTGAGGGGGGCGTGGTCCGAGATGGCTATGTTGTTTATCAGTGGATCGGTGGCCAAAGGGAGCATGAGTGGAGAGAGGAAAAGATAGTCTATCCTCGATTGAGTGGCATGTGGGTGTGAGCAAAAAGTGAAATCTCTGCCCTCTGGGTTGTGAAGCCTCCACAGGTCCGTTAGGCCCAGATCTTCAGCCCATTGAGCGAGAATGGGAATGGATTTACAGAGCTTGGTAGGCTTATGAGATGTGGAGGCCATCCTGTCCTCCGTGGGGTCCATGACCGAATTGAAGTCCCCCGCGATAATACATGGGAGGTGGATATGTGGGGCGAGATGTGCTGAGAGAGTCTGAAAAAATTGCTTGTTAGGGGAATTAGGGGCATAAACTGCAGTGAGGGACCATTCCCTGCCCTGAGTTTTGAGCCTGGCCGTAAAAAGTCGGCCATCCTTGTCTGAGTGGGTGGAAAGTAGTTCGTGGGGCAAGTTCTTGTTAATAAGTATCAGGACTCCTGCTCTCCCCTTGACAGCGGGTGATCCCATGACATGCCCGACCCAAAGTTTACGCATTCGTACGAAATCCGAGGGAGCCAGACGGGTCTCCTGGAGAATCGCTATGTCTGAGCAGAGGCGTTTGAGGTGGTGGAGAATGGCCATGCGCTTATTGGGGGAAATGAGGCCTTTGACGTTCCAAGACGTTATGTGTATTGACATGGAGTAGGTGTGAGTCTGTGTGACGTGTGGCGAGCATCTAGGTAGTTATTGGTAAGATAGTGGGAGTACGCGAGGGGTGTAGAGGTGAGGAGGGAGGGTGAAGGAGAGGAGAATGGGTGAGGGTGTTTGTCTGTGTCCTTGGAGTGGAAAATGACTGGACAACAAATAGTAAGAACGACAACATACTGAATGCAACACAAAAACCAAACCTTTGAAAGGCTGTGCTTCACTTTTTTCCTCATGTGAGCCTAAATCCACCACATCAGCGTTACTGATATATGCTAAAAAGCACACTGACGAGGGGGGGGGGGGGGGCA
>BLSH010423046.1:1319940-1343567 GCA_018402905.1 Glandirana rugosa | reverse complement strand
AGGTGCCGGGGAGGAGCCGAGGGAGGCGCTAACAGCGTCTGGGTGGCCAAGAGGGCGTCCACCTTCGGTTATACCGCCTCAAGCGAAGACAGAGCCGGCAAGGCTGCTTGCGTTTAGGCTAGCAGGGCTGCTACCGTGGATACTTGTAAGGTTACTGGCGGGAGGGCTAGCAAGGTTCCTTACGAGAGTGAAGGGATGACAGATACCCTTGAGTATGACGATGTCACCTTCTTGTTGACCGACCAAACCGTGTCCGCCATCGTTGTGAGGACCGTGGATGGTAGTGCCGTCTCCAACTGTTTCGATACCTCATCCTCTAACTCCGATACTCGGCTCTCCACTTCAGAGAGTCTTTTGGCGTGGTCACCTATTTCTTTAGTCAGCTGGTTCATCCCTGCTGTTATAGCTTTGTCAACCTCTGCCGTGATGGTAGGTGCCAGGAGTGTTGCTACCGCCTGTGCCAAACCAGCCAGTTGTTCTTCCACTGTAGCAGTATGAGTTCCCATAGACAGTAGGGAAGTGAGAGCATTCCTTGGAACGATCGGGAGGGCGGTCATTGGAATGTTCATAGGTGCCATCGTCGGGACGATCGGATTTGCGTTCGTCGGAACGGCCGAGACAGAAGCGAACTCCGCCATATTGGCTTCCACCTGCGGGAGAACCGGTGGGTCTGCGACAATCGCGGAGGGAGCCGAGGAGGGGCCGTGGACTAAGAATTTGTCCATGGGGTTCCTGAGGCTTTTAGGCAGGTTTCTGGGTGCTGGTCTCCCTGTTCATCAGCGTGGTTGGCGGGTTTTATATGCCGGTGAAGACGGAGCCGCTGATTCTGCCTCCTCTCACATAGGCGCCGGAACCGGAAGTCTGGTTGGTGGTTTTAACCACTTGAGCTCCAGAACGTTTCACCTCTCTCACAGCCAGGCTATTTTTTGCTATTTAGCACTGTTACTTTAACTGGTGATTGCGTGGTCATGCAACACTGTACCTAAATGAAATTTATATATATTTTTTCCTATAAATAAAGCTTACTTTTGGTGGTGTTTGATCACCACTGGGGTTATTTTTTCGTTTTTTTATTATATAGATGAAATAAACAACACAATATTTTTTACTTTCTGCTATAAAACATATCCAATAAAAACTTAAAGCAGCACTTCTCCATGTGCTTGTTGCTGATCTCCTACCTTCACCAACTATGCCATCCATCTTCTGCTGAGCTCTAAAGCTCCTCTGCAACAGCCTGCTGAACTTGCCGAAAAACCATTATTCTCCTGTGATTTCCTGTTTGCACGGCCGCTGGAGCCTCCCCATCCTGTACTGCCATGCAGCAGTCTGACACGCCCACTTGTAGTTTTTCTAACAGTGAGCAGAGACTTGTATTTCCACTCTGCTCACTGTAGTGGGCGGAGGAGGTCTCACAGCCCTTGGTCTGTGCCGCCCATAGAGGTGGTTTCCTCTCCACCTCTGCTCCCTCCTCCTCCCTGCCAGCACCGCTCCCACCCACTGTATCATCAACAGAGTGGAGATCACAGCTATGCCAGTTATTCCTGGTATGCCTGGCATGTCTGCTATGTGAAAACAACGCTCACTTTCTCTCCTCCTATCCCCGCATTGGAACAGTGCGCACTGTGCTGTCTATCACAATGCAAGGATAGGAGGAGAGAAAGGGAGCAGTGTTTTCACATAGCAGACATGCCAGGCATACCAGGAATTCTTGGCATGCCTGCTACAACGTTGTTTTCACATAGCAGGCATGCCAGAAATTCCTGGTATGCCTGACATGTCTGCTATGTGAAAACACAGCTCTCTCTCTCTTCCTATCCCCACATTGGAACAGTGTGCTCTGCGCTGTCTATTAAAATGTGGGGATGGGGATCACAAGTTACAGCAGGCATGCCAGGAATTCCTGGTATGCCTGGCATGTCTGCTATGTGAAAGCACCTCTCCCTTTCTCTCCACCTCCTCCACACTGATGAGCGTCACTGGTGGGCACTGATAAGCGGCACTGGGCACCGATAAGCAGCACTGGGCACTGGTGGGCACTGATAAGTGGCAATGGGCAATGAAAAGCAGCACTGCTAAGCGGCAATGGGCAATGATAAGCGGCACTGGTGGTCACTGATAAGCAGCACTGGGCACTGATAAGTGGCACTGGGCATGGATAAGCGGCAATGGGCACCCGTGGGCACTGAAAAGCAGCACTGGTATGACCGCACTAATAAGCGGCACTGGTATGACCGCACTGATGGGCACTGATGAGCAATGGGCACTGATAAGTGGCATTGGGCACTGGTGGGCACTGATAAGCGGCAATGTGCAATATGTGGCACTGATAAGCAGCACTGGGGGTACTGATAAGCAGCTCTGGGCACTGGTGGGCACTGATAAGCGGAACTGGGCACTGATAAGAGGCACTGATCAGCCACGCTAATGGGCACTGATGAGGCTGCACTGATCAGCAGTAGACACCATCCACTGCCAAATATCTGTAGGAGAGGTTTCCACAATCCCTGCAAAGTTTGCAGTCATTTTTATGTCTTATTTTCAGTGTGATGTGTATTATATGTGATGTTACATATCACAGAGGCCGGCGTTGTGGTAATATTGAAGTTTATTGAGATTTCCTTACATTAGAGGGTTCCACCATTATTGTGTTATTGATTAGTAAGTTGGCACTGCACTTTTTTGTTTTTTCTCATGCTGACATTTACTTGTGCCACATGCTGATGTAAAACTCCCCGACTCTTTCTGTGGTGTGCCTAGGGATGTTCTCATACACCAAACCAGCACTGATTGCTGCTCGAAAGATCTCAATTACAGCAGAGTACAGTGTATATAATATATCATTATGGGATGTGTGTACAGATCAGTAATGATTAAAGAAAGTAAGGGCAACATGTTTATCTCCTGTTGTGTCTGGAGAAGAGGGAACAGGCATGCTGTTTGTCACTGGTTAGTGTGCCTGGCTACAGAATGAGGGGTGTGATTCATGTTGAAGTGGGCTTGTTCACATTTACATGTACAGGCCCAGTGTACCTCCCACATTCACTGAAATGTGCAAAGCCTGGTGGGAAATGTAGTATAAACAAAATAGTGATTGCTTCATATCCTCTTCTCTCTAACACAGCCAGCCTAGCTAAATACATGGTGCACCTTTTGAACTAGAGAGACCACTTCCTGTAAATTTAATTGGACATATCTCTTCAATGGTAAGGAATGTCATAAATGAAATAACTGTTTAGTGTAGGGGGGTGTACTAATGTTTTTTTTTTTTTTTGAAAGTTCTGCTTTAAAAAAAATCTACTTTCTACATACATTTAGGCCACAACTTATTCAGCTTAATGTCTTCTGAAACATAAGATCAAAATATGTGTACATTGATTGGTTTATAGCGTCTTCAAGCTATGGTGTATATATACCGGAATACATTTTTTTTATACTTGTAATGGCGGTAACCAATGACTAGTGTGACTGTGATGTGCGGAGGTCAAACTGACACTGATGCTGGCTGGGAGGTACACTAACTGACGCAGACATCACCAGTGACCCTAAAACAGTGATCAGTGATAATACTATATAGTGGGCGCCAATCATGAAGCGGTTTCTACCGCTTTAAGAAATGCGGTAAAATGCCACATAGCATTTTTCAAATATTAATTTGGCAATGATGAAAAAAAAACAGCATGCGGTATTTTTCCAAAAAAATTGGTATTTATTTCATGAAACCATGCTGTATGTTATCTCATGCGATATCCAGTGGGATAGATACAGTGGAAAAGAATTAGAACCCCTGTCAGTTTTTATTGCTAAATGGTTTAAACTGTAGAAATATGCCAGCTCACTAAGTCAGTGTGCTCCTTGCAGCATATGTATTAATGCAAAAGAAAAAAAGGTGTCTAGAATACCAGTCAAAGGGAAGCTGCTTTTACAGGATGCATGCGGTGTATCAAAGCAACTAAAGTGATTGCACAGTTTTTTTAAATCACAAACATGTTCTACTTACCTGCTCTGTGCAAGGGTTTTGCAAAGAACCGCCCCAATCCTCTTCTTCTGGGGTCCTCCGGTGGCGCTCCGGACTCCTACTCTTCCTCAATTGTCCCCACAGAGAGCTGATTTCCACGGGGCACCTGTGCGGGCACGCTCCCGATTCCTGCTGCTGTGTCTATTGACACAGACAGCAGAACTCAGTCCCACCCCCGACACCCCTGTCACTGGATTTGATTGACAGCAGCTGGAGCCAATACATTACCTTAATGTATTCCTCAACAAGGGTTTACAACCCCTTTAACCACTTGCTCACTGCATATAGTACATACACGGCGGCAAAGTGGCACGTTCCTGTAAATTGCCATTTATAAACGGCGATCCGCGCATGCGCGAGTAGCGGGGCTGCGGGTCGGGCGGACTCTGTCTGCCGGTGACACGTGATTGCATGTGAGAGAGCCAGAACGGGGAACCACCGATGTAAACATGGCGGTTCCCCGCTCTGTGAGGAGGGACATGACAGATCTACTGCTCCCTGTACTAGGGATTAGAGATGGGCTGGCTGTTCGAGTCGAACGTAAGTCACTGCTTCTGAAAAAGCGATTGATTTAAACACTTTTTTTTTGCATTGATACGTGTCCCTTAGGGCAGGACCCGAGTCCCCATACACATTTTATGGCAACAACTTGCATATAAGCCTTTAAAATGAGCACTTTTAATTTTTCATGTTCGAGTCCCATTGATGTTAACGGAGTTCGCGTGTTTGCACAAATTTTTTGCCTGTTCGCAAGTTCTTGAGCGAACCAAACCGGGAGGTGTTTGGACCATCCCTACTCGGGACCAGTTAGATCTGTTATGCCTCTGGCAGCCCAACCCCCATACAGTTAGAACACACACAGGGAACACACTTAACCCCTTCATTGCCCCCTGCAGGTTAACCCCTTCCCTGCTAGTGACATTTACACAGTAATCAGTGTTTTTTTTTTACAGATCGCTGTATAAATGTCATTGGTCCCAAAAAAAGTGTCAAAAATGTCCGACATGTCCGCCGCAATATCGCAGTCTTGATAAAAATTGCAGATTGCCGTCATTACTAGTAAAAAATAAATAGTAAATTGCAAATAAATGTAAATGCAACTCATTAAAAAAAGAAAACACAAAAAATGCCTAAAAAATGCATCATGAATGCACAGCAAATGTGCAGCAAAAGCATTATGAATGCATGTAAATTGCACACAGAATGCAGGGATTGTGGTGTAGACTTGCCTATAGGGGGTCATTAAAAATATACAGTTGAACTGCATTTTTGCCATAGTTGCATACAGTAGTTAGGTTGAAAAAAATTACATCTAGTTTAACCAATAAAAAAAAAAAAAAGAAAAGAAAATCGTACAATCCCATATATACAATCCTATACTCAGTTTATTTGGCCATCTCCAACCATTCCCCTTTAAGCTGCAAAGGCAGCAAATGGTGGGGTACACATGCTGTGGGCACAATACTTTGTTTCTCAATGCGTCAAAAATGGATGTCTTTTTACCTGAATAGGGCTGAACTGCCCTGCATGGAGCCCCCTGCATGGCATTGTGGTGCATTCTTTTAGGGGTTAATACAGGCAGTTAAATGGAATCACTTTCTCACCGCTTGTCAAATGCCTTAACACTAACACTAGCCTAAACTAGCCCTCAAAGAGGAACTAGGCACCTCATGGAGTATTGCATCCAGAATCTTTGCTCAATTTATATAGAATTAGAAAACTGAATTCCAGGTACCACAGGAAACGTTACCATGTACTCATAACTGTTGGTGGCTGACATCTATCACTGTTTCTTTGCTAAGTCAATAGACACCTGTGTTTTAGCGTTATCTCAAGGGAAGAGTCACTTTACCATTGACATACATCTTGGTTATTCACCCAGCTGTAGATTGACAGCATGCAGAAGCCCCACGGCAACGCTGCAAGACTTATCATGATCTGAAAAGGAGCTATCAAACCGCTAACAGTGTGCCATTATTGTGTTTTCAGAATTATGTGAACAAACCACATGTGAAATCCTTTTCATGCTATCATTTTGATTCTAAGTTTTACTTAACACACATTTCATTTGGCATGATTTGCATCAGAAAGGCTAAATAAGAAAAGTCGATCATAATTTAGGAAAAATATCAGTTAAAAGAAGCTAAATGGGAAAATCAGAGACAAAGGACAAAAATAAAAGACCCAAGTATACTGGGGAAAATGGAAGTGTGTTTATATCAGATTTCTCATTCAGAGGTGGAATTACACTAAATAAAGAGGAAATCTGCTAAGCACTATATAGGGCTAATTTATTTAAGGATTATTTATGCCTATGCGTGCATGCTTTAACACCGTTGACGTACGTGTTAATGCACGTTGCATTGCTTTGCTCCAGTTATTTCCTATGGGCCCAAGCAACAAAAAACACACCTGACTTATTTTTTGTTACAATATTTTTTATTGTGGTTCAACAAGAACAAAGACAAGCACATGAATTGCCCATGCAAGAGCAAGGTATTGAATGGATAATATAAGAACTTGAGAAAACCATATACTGTACATGATAGCCAATAACAGGCAACACTGAGCCTTAGAGATGGTGACTGATGACAATCAAAAAGAGAATCGGAAACCTAGGGCAAGGCCCATCAATAAAAGAAAAAGGTGCTCCTGAGCTGTCGGGTGCAGTCATTCAGTTGTCAACAAAGTAAATGGGTAGGAGACAGTCCACAATGCCATACATGCTCTTTAATAAGTCCAATCTTATTGTAACTCCATAAAAGATGAATATATACAGCAGAAGTTGATATATTTAGATAGATGTTAGTATATATTCATCTGTTATGAAGTTACAATAAACGTGGACTTATTAATGAGCATGTATGGCGTTGCGGGCTGCCTTCTATCCATTTACTAGGACATGGTTACCTTCGTCATCATCTCGGGGAGGGCCCACCCAAGTGAGCAGCTTCCCATGGGATGGCAAGCACCCAAAAGCATGGGTAGAAGGAGACCAGAAGAGAGAAATTAGAGGAAGGGAAAGTGATCAGGTAAAGGAGAGAAAAAGGGTACTTCTCAGACTCAGAAGCACCACAGATGGCAGTCATAGGCAGCCCGAACAAACTGGGAGAAGCATGGGGAATGCATAGGAAATCCACGGTTCCCAAACCTTAAGAAATTTAGAGTGTGAGTCTTTCGAAATACTGAACATTTGTTCATTGAGCATCAAAGCGGTCATTAAGGCCTTCACCCCCTGAAAGGCTTCACTTGGGGTCTTCCAGGCCTGGGCTATAAGTCGTTTAGCTGAGATAAAGAGATAGATGGCTAAATTTTACACCTGACTTATTTTACAACAGAACGCAATGTATGTATATTCGCATCTACATATGGGCTATCATGTTTGAGTCAGGTGCATTGTTTGTGTTCACATGTGTTAGGATTCTATTAGAAATGAATGTGATGTCCCCCCAAATATATGTTGCTAACACATGTATGCTCGTTTGCATATATATGAAGCCACCTAAAGGGAACCTGTGCTGAGAAAAATGTAGAAGCTGCCCATGGTGATCTTTTTTGGAAAATGCTGCTTGCCTGGCTTTCTCTGGCTTCAATACTTTCGAAGCATACAGATTAGAAATGCAGAGTGAAGTCAGAACACTTGATCTACACTCTTCATTTAGGACAGTTCCTAAGAGTACTAAAGCTAATGAAAACTTGTATCATCTGACATCTACAGTATGCAGGGATGTGCTGGTGAATGCTGATGAAAACAAGCAATGATGTTCACAAAGTGTTTCCAGCAGCAATCGACGCAGGTAATGGCTAGCTGTGTGGACAAATTGTCATTAAAATGTACAGGCCGGGTGGCCACAATTAGCCACTCACAAGTGGCAAAAACAGCAGCAGGAATAAGCAGGTTCCTGCCTCTGCTATTCACACCAGGCCCAAATGCCTATGTGAATGTAGCCTTAGGCTCCATGCACACTGTATCTCAAAAACGACCATTTTTGGTCGTTTTGGCGGTTTTTTTTTAATAGCCCCAAAAAACGCCACTTTATTTTATCCTATGTGTCCATGCACACAAGGTCGTTTATTGTCTTTTATCAGCAGTGGCGTTTTTGGGCTGTTATCTTAACGCCCTGAATTGGCGTTCAAAAGTCGTTCTCCTGACCACAAAAAACGCCAGACGCCGGTAAACGCCGGTATATCAGCGTCTGGCGTTTTTTGCAGTCAATGGAAGCCAATGAAGAAAAAAACGCCAAAAAACGCAGACGCGGGTAAACGCCGGTTTATCGGCGTCTGGCATTTTCTGCAGTCCTCAATGGAAGCCATTGAAGAAAAAAAAACGCCAAAAAACGCAGACGCCGAAAAACGAAGCTAACATCCATTCAAAATCCAGAATTTATAAAGCTTGTCTGAGCTGTGAAAGAAAAAGGGAAGGAGAGCTGAAATGACACCCTGCAGAGCTCAGTGAGGAGAACTCTGGGAGCTGATTGGAGGGAAGAGACCCCTCCTTCCCACAGCACACAGGAACAAAGCTGAGGCTGCTGGAGATTCCTCCCGTCACCTTTTTACCTCCTGATGGTGGAGATGGATTTTGCTGTGTGTTAGTACTGGATCATGGTCCTCAGAATCGCCCCACCAAGAGATGAGCAATTCAGGGTCCAGTAGCAGATATAGCAGGTAGGGACCAAGCGGAAGCATAGTCAGTAAACAAGCCAAGCGAAAGCGCAGTTGAGGAATAATGATGGGTCGATTTCTCCCACTAATGACATTTATGGGATACTATTCCTCCTCATACTGACCACACGTAATTTTGTTCCCCCCACTGACTACCAAGCCGGTAGCATTGTTTAATAGCTACAGTTTGACCCTCTTAAAGTCTGAAGGACAATAACCTAGCCCTTTCCTGTTCTAAGAGATCAGACTGGGAGCTGTCCAGCATCTTAGGTGGCTCAGCAAGAAGAGCAACTGCTGGATGTAGAGAAGGTTGTGAGTTCAGATCTTGGTCCTGACACCCTGCCACATAGTTCAGGAGCACTCTATACGCTGCGCCACAGCACACAAAATCTGTAAGGCAGGCCATACACGGTGCAGGACAGGAATTCACTCCAATCCCCCATCAAAACAGATAGTGTTGATGTGGGAATCCCTCCTGATGAGCCACTGTCTTCTCCCTGCAGGGGAAGGAGTCCCCACCGGGAAAAGACAGTGATTATTGCTATCTTCTATACCAGCAGGCTGGTTGTACCCAAGTTGATCAATCCATCAACTTGGTGCACTCAGCCTGCCCATACATGGTTCAAATCTTGGCCGGTTCAGCAAATTTGAGCCGTCTATGGCTGGCCTAAGACGTGGCTGGGAGCGTGTACTTCTAGGTGGCTCCAGGTAGGCCCTACATAAGGCAGCGGAGCCACCTTTTAAGTAAAAGATATACACACCAACATTTACAAAGCCAATTTTGCTGCAAAGAATGACTGCACATAAAAAGGGAACAGGAAGGAAGCAAGAAGCTAAGGTGTGCTAGCATATTTACCTTTTATCATTGACAGTATAACAACCACTTCAAACTTCAAACCTTGCTGCGGCGTATTGCAGTGTTTACAGTTTGCACATTGAAAACCATTTCTTGCAGTTTTCCAATCACCATATATTTTCAGTCCCCTGCAGCTGGGAAACATCAAACACCTTATTACAGCTTCTTCCTCCTTACATTTCCCTTATATTTACGTAGGCGCCAGATTTCCCGTTTCAGATGTTCACATCTCCTATAATATACTAATCAGAAACCTGAACTGGTTCATCCAGAAGTCCTATTATAAACCACATGCAGTCTCCAGCCAGCTTGGAGCAAAACACTTTTTCTTTGTGCCTCCAGTGTATAAGCAGTTGATGTTCCCCTGTCAATCATCCTGTGCTGGGGGGACAGTCGAAGAGGAGTGTGAATCTGTTTGGCAGGCTTACAGGCATATAACTGCTGTGTTACCATGGAAACAATAGAATATTTGACTCTTCACTAACTAGTTCTGCTCATACTTCCAGTGTAACATGTCTTCCCGCTCTACGACTTGTTATAATAAAGACATGACAGATTTAGTGTCTCTGATTGCGTTCTGTTTCCATGGAAACCTGTTAACATTGGACATTTATTATTCAATTTCCAAAACGCTATTGATTTATTGTGCGTCTATTTGTTTTATTAAGCATTTATTATTTTTAAGTATATTTGTATTATTATAACAACTTTATATAAGGGTGCATGCATACAAATGTAAATAAAGGCGTATGGCCGTACAGCTTACCGAGCCCAGGAGCCCCAGCTCCTGCGTATTTTTGTCCATATTACTGCATTACAAAATACACTGTGCACCTCTAAATTAGTGTAAACCCTGGTGCTTACAAGCGCATGGACATATTTTCACAAACACGACATCCGCAGATTTGGGAAACTTTAAAATATTTAAATATTTAATTTTTTTGAAAAAATAAACTAAATCTTTCATATATTTTCACATTTGCACTTTTGCACTTTTTTTTTTTAATCATTTCTTGCTAGGTGCTTTCATTGCAGTTTTGAATGGGGAAGACCAGTAATGTTTTTTTGCTTAATGGCTGCTTCTATTTCTCTTGGCACCAGCGTCGGCTGGTGTTTTTTTTTTCTTTTTGGGGAGGGCAGCAAACAACCACCCCCCTGGGGGGCTGGTCAGTCCAGGATTTACCCCATCTAGGTGGTGGTTCCCGTGTCCTCCAGCGTGGTGGGCTATGGCTCCGCTGTCCTCTCCTCCAGCGGCTTTCTCCACGGCTTCCGCCGTGCGTCTTCTCTCTCCTCCTCCTAGGCGTCCAATAGAATCACCTGACGTTTTTGGCCAGTTGAGAAACAAGTCTCAGGACCCGCTTCCTGATTGATGGGTAGGAGATATAGTGTTAAATAGCGAATATTCATTTGCTATCATCACACAACTGGATGGGATCAAGGTGCAATGCTCTGCGCCCCGAGCCCACCCTTTTTTGAAGCTTATTGGAGCCTCTGGCTGTAATAGCCACCCCCCAATTGTCTGGCACCCTGCATGTAGATCAGGGGGCCGGACGCATGGATAGGGGGGAAGCGCCCATGCACCCCTAGTGGACGGGCCACCACTGCTTGGCACTGTATAAACTAGTAGAACTAAAGATGGTGGTGTGAGCTTGTTTTGATTAAGCTGTGTATTTTGTGTATATTGAACCCTACGGACTAAGACTGGGATGCCATTAAAGTTAATGTGTGTGTAAAGGCAGGCGTCCCAATACTTTTGGTACTATAGTGTATGTTTTCTTTTTCTTTTTTTTTTTTATTTTGCACTTTTTTTCCTCTAAAGCTAGGCGCTTTCATGATGATTTTGTTTTCAAAGCATATTGAGCTTTCTAATAAGAAAGCCCAGTAATGGCTTTTCACTTAATGGCTGCTTTTAATTCTTTCAGGACTGTATAAACTAGTACAGCAAAACATGGTGGTATATGCTGTCTTTGATTAAGGTGTGTATATTTAGGGCCGGTTCACACCACATGCAGTCCACTACATTTTTATTCTGCATCAAAAACGCATGGAAAGTAGGTTATATGGTTTCCAATGGCATAGTTCACACCAGTGCAGTCAGTTCC
Source organism: Glandirana rugosa (assembly GCA_018402905.1). Lineage (NCBI taxonomy): Eukaryota > Metazoa > Chordata > Amphibia > Anura > Ranidae > Glandirana > Glandirana rugosa. The sequence continues at coordinate 1,331,929 of BLSH010423046.1, read as the reverse complement.
AGCTCCAGAGAAAAAGTAGAACATGCTGCATTTTTCATGCACTCAACTGTACTAGAACGCGGTAAAACGCATCAAAAACGCACCTACATGCACCAAAAACGCACTGGAAAGCACCTACATGCACCAAAAACACACTGGAATGCACATGTCCTAAGAGTAAAAGGGGGGAAAAACTGCACTGGACTGCATCAAAAACGCACCGGAACGGACCGTAAACTCGTCAAAAACGCGCATGCAGAAAAGCATCCGGAACGCATCCGGACTGCGTTTCTATGGTGTGAACTGGCCCTTAGTCTTGATCATAAGATTTGCAATTTGGTATAAACGCTGGAGCTTACCAGCACATATGCAATTTCTTGCACGTATATATATTTTTCTTTTTGCACAACACTTTTGCATTTGTAAAAATGTTAAATATTAATTTATTTTTAATAAATGAAATCCTTCACTTTTTTTTTCATTTTTTTGCCTTTTTTAATAAACATTTAATGCTAGGTGCTTTCACAACAGTTTGTTTTCAGAGCATACTGGACTTTCTAATAAAAGAAAGCCTAGCAATGGCTTTTTACTTAATGGCTGCTGCCAAGTCTCTTGGCACTGCATAAACTAAAAGAACTAAAGGTGGTGTTGGTGTGCACGTTCTTTGATCATTAAGCGGTGTATTTTTTAGTCTTGATCATAAAATATGAAATTTGGTGTAAACCCTGGTGCTTACAAGTGCATGGACACATTTTCCTGAACACAACACTTGCAGATTTGAGAAAATACATCCATGCGCATGCAATCACGAGCGCCTTAAAAGTGTATTTATAGTAAACTAATTTAACCACTTCAGCCCCGGAAGGATTTCACACTTTAGGACCAGAGCACTTTTTGCGATTCGGCACTGCGTCGCTTTAACTGACAATTGCGCGGTCGTGCGACGTTATACCCAAACAAAATTTGCGTCCTTTTTTTCCCACAAATAGAGCTTTCTTTTGGTGGTATTTTATCATATCTCCATCATTTCTGATCACCGCTATAAACGAAAAAATTTTGCAAAAAAAACAATATTTTTTACTTTTTTGCTAAAATACAAATCCAAAAAAAAAAAATAATAAAATAACATGATCTGCAATTTTTATCGGGACTTTGATATTGGGGCAGACATGTCGGACATTTTTGACACTTTTTTTGAGACCAATGACATTTATACAGCAATCAGAAATGTAAATATCCACTGATTACTGTATAAATGTCATTGGCAGTGAAGGGGTTAACCTGGGGAGCGCTCTAGGGGTTAACTGTGTTCCCTGGACCTGTTCTAACTGTGAGGGGGCTGGGCTGTCAGGGGCATAAGAGATCTAACTGATCCCAGTGACAGGGATCAGTAGATCTCTTAGATCAGTGGTTCTCAACTCCTGTCCTAAGGACCCACTAACAGGCCAGGTTTGCAGGATAACTCAAATACATCACATGTGATATCATTTGCTGCTCAGTGATTGCAGTATTCTAGTCTGCATCTTCCCAAGGTAATACTTAAAATCTGGCCTGTTGGTGGGTCCTGAGGACAGGAGTTGAGAACCACGGTCTTAGATGCTGTCTTACAGCGCAGAGAACCGCAGTTTTTCTTCTCTGGTAAGCAATCGCGGCTCGCTGGCGGACATCAGGTCTGCCCGAGCCGCGGGCACACTCCTGCAGAGTGCGGCGGGCACTCTGCAGCAGTAAATGTACGCAAGCCAGTCGGGAACTGGTTAAATGTTGACCAAATGTTTCTTTTTTTTTAATTTTGTTCTTTATGAAATATTTAATGCTATGTGTTTTCATAAGTTTGTTTGCAGAGCATACTGGGCTTTCTAATAAGAAAGCCCAGCAATAGCTTTTCACTTGTTGCCTGCTTCTAACTCTTTTGGCACTGCATAAGCTAGCAGGTGTATAGAGGGTGGTGTGTGCTTTCTTTGATCATTAAGTGAAGTATTTTTAGTCCCGATCATAAAATATAAAAATTTACCTTAATTTCCCTTTTAAGTTAAGAAACTTATGACACTTCAATCCATCACAGTGAGTTTCTGACTCAGACGTTTTCCAGAGTATGACAGACAGTGATATATGTCTGTTTTCATGTGACTTGAAGCACAATGAACATTGCTTCATCTTATCAGAACGTTGTGGACCGTTTTATTTGGATTATCATTTAACATAATTAATTACTTTTTACTTCTTTGTTTATATTTTTTCATTGCTAATGCATCTGTTAAAAATATAGATATGACAATTGGTAAAATATAAATTGCTCACATTATGAGAAGGCATGCGGCCACAAACTCAAGATAAATGATGTTAATAACTTCCAGCCGGGGCATTTTTTTTTTTATTTTTTCCATTTTTTTTTTGCTAGAATTTACTTTAAATTCCCACAAAAAGTATATTTTGCTGAAAGCGGGGACCCTGGAGAATAGAATAGGGTCTGTTGCAAATTTTTTATTGCACAATATTTACACTGTTTATCAAACACATTTTTAGGACAAAATACAATAAAATTAATTTTAGTTCACATAAACACAATAAAATACCACATTTTTGGTAAAAGGTAAAATATGGGGTTGCTCTGAGTAAATAGATTCCAAACCTCTCAGGATTCAAAATTGTGCATGCCCTGGAAATGGTGACAAACTATTGGATCTGTTTACATGCCTGGGACCTACTGTATCTGCAAGGGGAGAGGGGGCAGCATTCTTTTGATTTTTTAAATGATTTTTATTTGTTTTATTAACATTAAACATTTTTAAACTCTTTAAACCTTTTATTGGAGGCTAACAAGCCCCCTATGCGATACAATGGGTAGATGACCAGCAATGTTAGTTTTGAAGTTGAATTTCAATTTAGTTTTAGTCATATTTTAGTTGACTAAAATAGTGTTCATTACGGTGGCGCATATATTTTAGTCTACGAAATTAACACTGGTGACAGGTACTTGTTATAGGGACCCCAGAGGTTTAACCACTTGCCGACTGCCGATCGGCATTTGACGGCGGCAAAGTGGTTCGTTCCCGCAAAACGCCGTCATACGACGGTGGCTGCGGGAACGAGTTTAGTGAGCGCGCGCCGCCGGAGGCGCGCCCGCACGCTCACTGTGTTCGGGGAGGGCCAGGGAGCGAGTGCGGCGGCTTCGATTGCCGCCGGCTACCCGCGATGCCCCCCCCGAGCGGAGGAACGGAGGTCCGTGTATGTAAACACGGACCTCCGCTCTGTGTGAAGGGGGAAGGGCTGTGATCACAGCCTTCCTGTATACGAAGGCTGTGACCACTTCCCTTCCCCAGATAGTGCAGTCACCATACAGTTAGAACACGCCCAGGGAACATATTTAACCCTTAGAGCGCCCCCTGTAGGTTAACCCCTTCACTGCCAATGACATTTACACAGTAATCAGTGCATTTTTATAGCACTGATCTCTGTATAAATGCCAATGGTCCCAAAAAAGTGTCAAAATAGTCCAACATGTCCGCTGAAATATCGCAGTACCGCTAAAAATCGCAGATCGCCGCCATTACTAGTAAAAAAAAAAACCCCAAAAATGAATTCTCATCATCCGTAAACGCGACCACTTTTGCGCAAACCAATCAATAAACGCCGATTGCGATTTTTTTTTATCGCAAATATGAGGAAGAATATAAATCGGCCAAAAACGGTGAAAAAAAATGTTTTTTTATATATTTTTTTTTGATTTGTATTCTAGCAAAAAGTAAGAAATTTGGGTTTTTTTGCAAAATTGTCGCTCTTCTTTTGTTTATAGCGGCGATCAGAAATGACGCAGAGGTGATCAAATACCACCAAAAAGAAAGCTCTGTTTGTGGGAAAAAAAGGACGCAAATTTCGTTTGGGTACAACGTCGCATGACCGCGCAATTTTCAGTTAAAGCGACGCAGTGCCGAATCGCAAAAAGGGCTCCGGTCCTAAAGCTGGAAATCCTTCCGGGGCTGAAGTGGATAATCTACCACCAATGTCCTCCCTGACATCTGATGCAGCTAATCAAGCACAGATCATGCTTGATTAGCTGCATCCTAGGCTACAGTTGCCGGGGAATGACAGCTCTGGCCTCAGGATCTATTTTCTGTGAGCCTGGGCTCCCTGAAGGATTGGGAAAGCCCAGATTACTTTTATCTGAAAGCCTTTCATTTGGCTGATAAAATCAATACCAAACTCATTTAACTCCTTGTTTGCCATGCTGCTTATAAACATACCTTGGTTGACAGTGGGTTAAAGTATAATTAAAGGCAAAACATTTTTTTTTTAGTTTTGGAGTGTAGAGGAAATTAGAATCCATGTCAGGTTTATTACTGTCTGTGACCCTGTTCGGGAGATTTCAACCTTTCAATTTGTCCTGCTGACCATTATCACTGAGCATGAAAATGAAAGAAAATCCCAAATATTAGTTTGTCCCCAGAACAGGAATAGAGGGGAAATCTCTCACTTCCTGTTTTGGCTTTGGGACAGGAATTTAAGGGAAATCTCCCCTAATAGGACACAGATGGCAAAAAACCCAAGAGGGGTTTTTCCTGCGATTTTGCCACAAATTTTAATCAATTAGCAGTGCGGTTTTTAAAGGACATTTGACTCAAAAACCATACCAAAAACACATCACAGGCACATTTTTACTGTCCTTTCCGTTGCTTTCAATGGGAAGGAGCGTTTTTGTTGCGTTTTTTTTTTTTTCAGCATTCCAAACATGCCAGGATTTTTTTTCACCGCAACAGAAGTGCACCTCCCCAGTGTAAATTGATTTTAGAAAGAAGCATTTTTCTTGAGCTAAAAGAGCAAAAGATTTTGAAAAAGTCCCCAGTGTGCAAGGGCCCTAAATGTTGCCTGCAGCCACATGAACTAATGAAAACCTCCAAACACAGGGAACCTGTTGGTTTAAAGATCTCAGAAATTCATTTGGTTGTCAGGCTGATGAGGGGGCAGGTTCCTGAAATGCATCCCTAGCAAGTGTGTCCCAACAGTAGTCGAAAAGTGTGGGTGTGACTCTGGAGGGCAGTGGCGGCTGGTGGTCAATATTTTGGGGGGGGGGGTGGAAAACCAACGCCAACCTCCCCCCTTTCCCCTCCAAGACTAAGACACCCTGGCCAATTGGGTCTCAGGAACTGTTTCCTGATTGGCCAGGAAGAGAATCAGGAGGACAATAGTGAAAATGAATTCACTATTGTCACACAAGTGGGTGGGCTCGGACGCAGTGCTCTGCGCCCTGAGCCCACCCTTTTTTGAAGCCAATTGGAGCCTCAAGCTCTAATCATGTGCTTAAAGTGGTTGTCAACTCGTAACAACCACTTTCACCTACAGCAGGGGTCCTCAAACTATGGCCCTCCAGTTGTACAGGAACTACAATTCCCATCATGCCTAGTCATGTCTGTGAATGTCAGAGTTTTACAATGCCTCATGGGACTTATAGTTCCTCAACAGCTGGAGGGCCGTAGTTTGAAGATCCCTGACCTACAGGTAAGCCTATAATCAGGCTTACCTGTAGGTGCCCTGCATATCTCCCAAACCTGCACGGTTTAGGAGCTATACAGTTTCCTAGATGTGCCGACTTGATTTCGGCATATGTGCAGTGAAGAAACGGCCTCTCTGCCATTTCTTCACTGTGATCGTGCCATGACTGGCAGCTCCCGCGCGCATGCGCGGGAGTGATGTCACGCGACTCCGGCCAGTCACAGAGCCAGAGATCGCGGCCCCGGAAGGAAGAGGGGCAGAAGATGGACGCTGCCAGCAGAGAGGACATCGCTGGATGTCGCAGGTTTGTTTGCAGATAAGTGGCACATAATGGGCTACTATGCGCTGCATAGTAGTCCATTATGTTTCTACTTTGCAGGAGAATGTAGAGAATCTGGGTTTACTTCCTCTTTAAAAGAAAAATAAACCCATTGAAATCCATGCATCCGGTGCCCCGCATGTCGATTAGGGGTCTGGACACATGGATGGGGGGTGGCGCCCCTGCGCCCTGCGTGAGCTTGCGGCCGCTGCTGGAGGGGGTAATCTGGGACACTGAAGAGAACTGTTTGTTCCTAGTGTTCGTCTTAAAGTAAAGACCTTGCTCGGCTTGTATACCGGTGGCCGCAAACAGCAGGAAATGGAGACCGCATTATGCGCTTTATACCAGTAAACACGCATTGAAGTATGAATGTAACTTTATTATTTTTATTGTCCTATTACAGGCAGCTCTACATCGCCCCAGTGCGCTCTGCTTTCCCTTTGTGTTATTCAGGTGATTACAGTAGATGGAGCCACGTTCAGTCAAATACACCATTTTAAAGGATATTTCCATAAATTAGAATGCATTCTTACCACTGCAGGACGAAGACTGTGACAGTAATTGATTCAAAGCATAATATGTAAATATGGCTGTTGTAAAACCAGCAGGCTTCTCAAGAGGCAGAAATAATTTTATTTGGTCTATGCTGTATATTCTGTAGATTACACGGATAGTGGATAAACCCTCATATGGGATTGCTGATCCTAGGCTACTATGGAAACCAAGTTCACAATGTGGTAGCTGAAAGAATATTGAACGCCTGTGTCGTAATACTTGTGTCAGCTAATGTCCTTTTTTATTATACATTTTAGTAGTTTCTAAATATATTCTATTAAAGTATATCTAAACTCAAAACCAAAAATGTAATATTTTGGAGTTTACCACCTCCAGAGAATTTACTCCCCCCCCCCCCCCCTTCATGACCAGGTCATTTTTTTGCTATGCGGCACTGCGTTAACTTAACTGACAATTGGCTGGTCATGTAACAATGTACCCAACAATAATTTTTACATTCTGCTATAAAACATAATCAATAAAAAAAATGTAAAAAGTCAAATTTCGTTATCAATTTAGGCCAATATGTATTCAGCTACATATTTTTGGTAAAAAAATCCCAATAAGTGTATCTTGATTGGTTTGCACAAAAGTTATAGAGTCTACAAACTATGGGATATATACTGGAATTTTCATTTATTTATTTTTTATACTAATAATGGCGGCAATCAGTGGCTTATAGTGGGACTGCGATATTGCAGTGGGCAATCAGACACTAACTGACACTTTTGTGGGAACCAGTCACACTAATACAGTGATCAGTGCTAAAAAGTTGCACTGGGACTGACTGGGAAGAGGTTAAACATCTAGGGAGATCAAAGGGTTAACTGTGTGCCTAACCAGTGTTTACTTGTACGGTGTGTGCTGATTTTACTAAGGGATGTACTGGATTTTATTCCCTCTGTTCTGTGTCTCTGCCTGGCGATCTGTGGGTGTCGGGGAACATCCAGTGCCCAGCACCTGGTGATCAGCTTCTGCTGTAAGTTATCACGGCAGAAGCGGCCCGCCAGCGGCGCACGTGTCCCCTAGGTGGAAGTGCAGAGTTCTTTATCTATATATACACACACACAATATCTCACAAAAATGAGTACACCCCTGACATTTTTTTAAATATTTTATTGTATCTCTTCATGTGACATTGAAGAAATGGCACTTTGCTACAATGTAAAGTAGTCAGTGTACAGCTTGTATAACAGTGTAAATTTGCTGTCCCCTCAAAATAACTCAACACACAGCCATTAATGTCTAAACCACTGGCAACAAAAGTGAGTACACCCCTAAGTGAAAATGTCCAAATTGGGCCCAAAGTTTCAATATTTTGTGTGGCCACCATTATTTTTCAGCACTGCCTTAATTCTTGGGCATGGAGTTTACCAGAGCTTCACAGGTTGCCACTGGAGTCCTCTTCCACTCCTCCATGACAACATCACAGAGATGGTGGATGTTAAAGACCTTGCTCTTCCTCAGCTTCTTTAGCAAGGCAGTGGTCGTCTCGGAGGTGTGTTTGGGGCCGTTATCATGTTGGAATACTGCCCTGCGGCACAGTCTCCGAAGGGAGGGGATCATGCTCTGCTTCAGTATGTCACTGTACATGTTGGCATTCATGGTTCCCTCAATGAACTGTAGCTCCCCAGTGCCGGCAGCACTCATGCAGCCCCAGAACATGACACTCCCACCACCATGTTTGACTGTAGGCAAGACACACTTGTCTTTGTACTCCTCACCTGGAGGCCGCCACACACGCTTGACATCATCTGAACCAAATAATTTTATCTTGGTCCCATAAGACCACAGGATATGGTTCCGGTAATCCATGTCCTTAGTCTGCTTGTCTTCAGCAAACTGTTTGCAGTCTTTCTTGTGCATCATCTTTAGAAGAGGCTTCCTTCTAAGATGACAGCCATGCAGACCAATTTGATGCAGTGCGTGGTGTATGGTCTGAGCACTGACAGGCTGACCTCCCATCCCTTCAACCTCTGCAGCAATGCTGGCAGCACTTATACATCTATTTCCTAAAGACAACCTCTGGATATGACGCTGAGAACGTGCACTCAACTTCTTCTGAATGGAATCTGTCCTGTTAAACCGCTCTTGGTCTTGGTCACCATGCTGTAGCTCAGTTTCAGGGTCTCGGTAATCTTCTTATAGCCAACAATTCTTTTTTTCAGATCCTCAGTTCTTTGCCCTGAGGTGCCATGTTGAACTTCCAGTGACCAGTATGAGAGAGTGAGAGTGATAACACCAAATTTAACACACCCCATTCACACCTAAGACCTTGTAACACTTATGAGTCACATGACACACGGGGAGGGAAAATGGTTAATTGTGCCTAATTTGGACATTTTCCCTTAGAGTTATGCTCGCTTTTGTTGCCAGAGGTTTAGACATTAATGGCTGTGTGTTGAGATATTTTGAGGTGGCAGCAAAATTACACTGTTATACAAGCTCACTACTTTACATTGTAGCAAAGTGTCATTTCTTCAGTGTTGTCACATGAAAATTTATAATAAAATATTTACAAAAATGTGAGGGGTGTACTCACTTTTGTGAGATACTGTATATACTGTGTGTGTATGTGTATATGTATATGTGTGTATATATATATATATATATATATATATATATATATATATATATATATATATATACACACACACACACACAGTTGTGCTCATAAGGTTACATACCCTGGCAGAATTTGATTTCTTGGCCATTTTTCAGAGAATATGAATAATAACACAAAAACATTTCTTTCACTCATGGTTAGTGATTGGCTGAAGCCGTTTATTATCAATCAACTGTGTTTACTCTTTTTAAATAATGACAACAGAAACTACCAAATGACCCTGATCAAAAGTTTACATACCCTGGTGATTTTGGCCTGATAACATGTACACAAGTTGACACAAAGGGGTTTGAATGGCTATTAAAGGTAACCATCCTCACCCGTGATCTGTTTGCTTGTAATTAGTGTGTGTGTATAAAAGGTCAATGAGTTTCTGGGCTCCTGACAGACCCTTGCATCTTTCACCCAATGCTGCACTGACGTTTCTGGATTCTGAGTCATGGGGAAAGCAAAAGAATTGTCAAAGGATCTGCAGGAAAAGGTAGTTGACCTGTATAAAACAGAAAAGGGATATAAAAAGATATCCAAGGAATTGAGAATTTTTTGAGTATGGGTGCTTTTGGGCAGAGGGGGGGGGGGGCTCTGCCCCCCCACCCCAAAGCACCTTGTCCCCATGTTGAGCCTCATCCCCACAACCCTGGCTGCGGTATGCGGGCGGGGGGCTTATTGGAATCTGGAAACCCCCTCTAACCACTTAACGCGAATCACCGTTTATAAACGGTGGCGGCTTTAAGTGGAGGTATTGGGATATAGCCTGCAGCTACAGGCTATATCCCGGTACCGTTTTTTAGAGCAGGTGATCGGCTATCCGGCGACAACGGCCTATCTGGCTCGGGAGCCTGTCGGTCGTTATCCCGGGCCGCGGGAGGGGACATCCCCCCCTCCTGCCACCTTCCGTTGCTCTTCTCTGGCCTCCCGTCCCACCGGGAGATCGGAGCTCTCATCCGGCGCGTCCGCCGGCTAGGAGGAGACCTGAAGGAAGCTGGAATCAGCTCAGATCGGGTCTCCTTCATCACATTCCACAAACTAATGGGGCCGGTTTTAAAAAAATGACAGTATTCAGGATCACAGTTTTTGGCGATCTGAATACTGTGAAGTGCAAAGGAGGGGTGGGGGATCTTTTAGACCCCCCATCCCTCCATAAAGAGTACCTGTCACCATATATTACTAACTAGCAATAAAAGTGATCAGATTTTTTTTTTTTTTAAAAGGAACAAATAAATAAATAAAAAAATGTTTAAAGCACCACCGTCCCCGCAAGCTCACGTAGCAAAGAAGTCGCACCCGCATATGAAAACGGTGTTCAAACCACACGTGAGCTATCGCCGCAATCGTCAGAGTGTGAGCAATATTTCTAGCAAAAGGCCTCCTCTGCACCTCTAACCTGGTAACCGTTAAAAAATGTTAAAGCGCTGCCTATGGAGATTTATAAGTACCGGAGTTTGACGCCATTCCACAAGTGTGCGCAATTTTCAACTGTAACATGCATGGTATCTATTTACTCGGCGTAACATTCTCTTTCACAATATACAAAAAAACTGGGCTAACTTTACTGTTGTCTTGTTTTTTAACTCAAAAAAGTAAAATTTTTCGAAAAAAAATCATGGTTGAAAGACCGCGGCACAAATACCGCGTGACAAAAAGTATTGCAACAATAGCCATTTTATTCTCTAGGGTGTTTGAAAAAATATATATAATATTTGGGGGTTCTAATTAATTTTCTAGCAAAAAAAATGTTTTTAACTTGTAAACAACAAATGTAAAAAGGAGCCCCGGTAGGCAAGTGGTTAATAAGGGGGCCCCCAGATCCCGACCCCCCCCTATGTAAATTAGTAATCCATCATCGATCACGGCGAGGGACGGACCCGAAAGAAAAAAAAACACAACTGCTCCTCCATGGGAGGGCTCCCACGGACTGAGCTCTGTTTGTTGTGACATTTTATTTATATGGTAGGGCGGGGCCACTCGGTGACGTATGCGCATGTCCCGCCCTTTCTGATCTCACATGACATCAGAAGGGGCGGGTCACTCGCTGGGAGGCCCCTCCCTGCCATATAAATAAACTGTTATAACAAACAGCGGGCAGATGGCCCTCCCATGAAGGAGGATCTGTGTGCGCCGTCTGCGTGCAATGCATTATGGGGCGCTCCACAGAGGGGAAGTCCACTGCGAACGCTCCATAATGTTCTAAATTCAATGAACGGGCGAACCGCGGGCCCTTCCCTACAAACCAATCAATATACGCTTATGTAGCGGAATACATATTGGTCTAAATTGATGAAGAAATTTGATTTTTTACATTGGATATGGTTTATAGCAGAAAGTAAAATGTGTGTGTGTGTGTGTGTGTGTATATATATATAATTTTTTTTTTTTTTAATAATTGTCCTTTTTTTGCTTCTAGTGCAAAAATAAAAACCACAGAGGTGATCAAATACCACCAAAAGAAAGCTCTATTTGTGGGGAAAAAAAATACATCAATTTTATTTGGGTACAGCGTCACGTGACCGCGCAATTATCAGTTAAAATAACGCAGTGCCGCATCGCAAAAAATGTCCTGGTCATGGGGGGGGGGGGAGTAAACCTTCCAGAACTGAAGTGGTTAATGCTTAATACAAGCTTTGATAAATGATTGATTTCCTTTCCGATCAATCCATTTGATCAATATGCCACGTGAGAGGAAGAGAACTTTGATCGATAGTTAACATATGACTGACAATGTAATCTTATAATCTGTCAAAATACAATTGTATTCATGAACAAACGATCTACATCCTGCCTGATCAATGCAAAAGGATCAATGATTTTCCAGCCGAGGCCAATCGATTCCAATCTCGATTATCGGTTAAAAGGGAAGTTATTGCTTTTCAAATGTTTGCGGATTCAATTGTTTTGATCTAGTGGCAGATTGATTGGATTAAAAAAATCACAACATGTGTGGCCACATAGTTTCGAACATAATTCGTAATTGGTGAAGTCAAGACCTTCCAAATGAGGGGGGGGGGGGTACTGGTCCTGTAAAA
>BLSH010423046.1:1256654-1319930 GCA_018402905.1 Glandirana rugosa | reverse complement strand
AACAACGCAGTGCCGCATTGCAAAAAATGGCCTGGTCATGGGGGGTAAACCTTTCAGAACTGAAGTGGTTAATGCTTAATACAAGCTTTGATAAATGATTGATTTCCTTTCCGATCAATCCATTTGATCAATATGCCACGTGAGAGGAAGAGAACTTTGATCGATAGTTAACATATGACTGACAATGTAATCTTATAATCTGTCAAAATACAATTGTATTCATGAACAAACGATCTACATCCTGCCTGATCAATGCAAAAGGATCAATGATTTTCCAGCCGAGGCCAATCGATTCCAATCTCGATTATCGGTTAAAAGGGAAGTTATTGCTTTTCAAATGTTTGCGGATTCAATTGTTTTGATCTAGTGGCAGATTGATTGGATTAAAAAAATCACAACATGTGTGGCCACCATGAAACCCTTTCTATGGTTGGGTTCAAAGACTAAGCCACCCATGTGAGTGACATGCAGAGTTCCCTTCTCGTGGGAAGAGGTAGGGGGATGAGGATGCATTAGAACCAGAGAAGCCAGAATAGAATCTTATGATAGCAATGATTAACACAGATTTGCATGAGTTGGATACCACTCACAGCATAGACGTATGTACAGTATGTGCCTGGAATTATTCAAAGTCTACATACAGCACATTAGACATGTGCAGTTTGTTTCGTTCCAAATCAAAATTTGGATGAATTCTGTATTATTCTGAATTCGGATGCATGCGAATTACAATAGTAACGATATTAAACGAATCCAAAATAACGATTAAAATCGAAAAAATTCAGACGAAATTTGATTTGAATCGAATTTGAAAACAATTCGAATGGAATTCAGAAACAAATTCGAAACAAATTAGAAAAAAAAACACTGATTTTCTAAAAAAGAATATAAAATTATAAAGTAATATAATAAAAATAAAAGAATAGTAAAGAATAGTAATAGAATAGAAAATAAGAGTATAATAGAATAGGAAAACAAGAGAACAAACAGAATATATAACCATCTTCTGAAACTCGAATTTCGAATAGAATAAATACAAATAGAAAGGATTAGACTAGAATAGAGAAGAATAGAATAGAGAATATGGGACTAGAATAGAAAAGAATAAAATAGAAAAACAATAGAACAGAACAGAATGAAATAGAATATATAACCATTTTCCGAAATTCGAATTTTGAATAGAATTTGAATACAAAAGATTAGAATAGAACATAAGAGAGTACAAAAGAATAGAAAAACAATAGAAAAGAATATGATAAAATATAATATATATAACAATCTTCCGAAATTCAAGTTACGAATAGAATGAATTCCAATTTTGAATAGACTGATATTGAATTAGAATAGAGAATATTATAATAGAATAGACCATAATAGAAAATAACAGAATAGAAAAATAATAGAACAGATTGATTAAAATAGAATATATAACCATCTTTCGAAATTCGAATTAGAATAGCATAAATTTGAATAGAAAAGATTAGAGTAGAATAGAAAATAGTAAAGAATAGAACATAAGAGAATACAATAGTAAAGGATGGAATAGAAAAAACATAGAAAAGAACATAATAAAATAGAATATAATATATTACAATCTTCCAAATTTCGAATTTTTTATTTTTTCGAATCCTGTAGAAATTTTTCGAATGCAGTTTAATTTTTTGAATTTGGTAGCATTTTTTTTTTAGAACAGAATAGATTAAAATAGAATAACCGTCTTCTGAAATTTGAATTTCGAATAGAATGAATACAAATAGAAAAGATTAAAATGGAATAGAAAAGATTAAAATAGAATAGAAAAGAATAGAATAGAAACACAATTGAATAGAACGTAAGAGACTACAATAGAATAGAATAGAAATACAATAGAAAAGAATATAATAAAATAGAAAAATATAATATGTAATAATCTTCCAAAATTCCAATTTCGAATAGAATGAATTTCAATTTCGAATAGACTGAAATTGAACTCGAATAGGAAATAGAATAGAAAATAATAGAATATAAGAGAGTAAAATAGAAAATAATAGAATAGAAAAACAATAGAACAGAAGATTAAAATAGAACATATAGCCCTCTACCAAAATTCCGAAAAGAATAGAAAATAATAGAATACAATAGAACATGAGCGAATACAATAGAAAAGAATATAATAAAATAGAATATAATATATAACAATCTTCTGAAATTCGAATATTGAATTTTTTCGAATGCGGTAGAATTTTTTCGAATAGGAAGAGAAACCCGAAAACAAATGTAACGAATGCAACGAATTTAACTAAACACATTTTAACTAACGAATCAAAACTAAACTAATCAAATGTTTTCATCCTGCACATGTCTACAGCACATACAATTTCCTTAAAATATCAAATATAAAAGCTAACCCAAGCAATTATAATAAAATTGATTAAAGTAGTATTAAATCCCAAAACAAAAATGTTATATATTACAACTTACAAATCCCTGTGACTGCTTTAGTTTTCTATTTCTGGGCAGGCCAAGCTGTCCTGCAAAGGCAGTAGAGGGTTAAGACAAATAATTTAGAACTGACAGGGGTGCTTACAATGGTCGGCTTTTATGCATTTGTATAAAACTTTTATTCCAAAACAAAAAAAAAGTTTTACTGCATCTGCTTAAAAAGGGTCCTGAAAAAGTGGCAGTTAGAGGGTTGAAGCAAACCATTTAACACTGACAGGAGTGTTTACAATTGTCAGCTTTTCTTCATTTATGTAAAACTGTCATCCCAAAAAGAAAACACATTGTTAATGTAACTGTTTTAAAAACTGTTTACTGCAACTGCCTAAAAAGTGTTCTGCAAAAGTGGCAGTTAAAGGGTTGAGACAAACCATTTACCACTGACAGGGGTGCTTACAACGGTCCAGTTTTATTGCTTTAAAAACTTTTTGCCCCAAAAAGAAGTGTTTCTGTAACTGCATAACCGCTTAGTGGCCACCCCACGTACATTTACTGTGGCAGGGCAGGCCGCTCTGCGCCAGATCACATACCTAGTATGAGATCGGACACATTCAGGTGTGGGATGTGAACGTGCGCTGCTGGCGACAGCCCCGCTGTGATTGGACACAAAGCACACACAGGTCTCTGCCTTCTCATAGTGCAAGCAAATCCCCCACAGTAACCAAGCACATTTTAGGCACACAGTTGACTCTTTGATCACCCCTGATGATAACCCCTTTCCTGTCAGTGTCAGTACAGTGACAGTGCATATTTTTAGAACGGATCACGGTATTGGTGTCACTGTTTCCCAAAAAAGTATCATAAATATCACTTGCTGTCTGATTTGACCGCTGCAATATTGCAGTCCTGCTATAAATCGCTGATCGCCGCCATTACTAGTAAAAATAAATAAAAATTCCATAACTATATTTCATAGTTTGTAGATGCTATAACTTCAATATACGCTTATTGGGATTTTTTTTTACCAAAAATATATAGCCAAATACATATTGGCTTAAATTTATGAAGAAATTCGATTTTTTACTTTTTATTGGATATTTTTTTCAAAATTTACATTTTTTGTTTATAGCGCAAAAATAAAAACCGTAGAGGTTAAAAAGTGTTAGCAGGGGTTCAGCTTTAGTACTGTAGGTTAGTCAAGCCCATCTAAATCTGTTCTTTTTTTAGCCCAAGCTGTCCAGCAAAAGTGGCAGTTAGAAGGTTGAGGCAAAACCATTTAACACTGACAGTGGTGCTTACAATGGTCAGCATTTACTGATTTAACTAGCAAAGTAATTTATGTAAAACCTTCATCCTAAAAGGAAAAAAAAAACTGTTACTGCAACTACTTAAAAAGTGTTGCGGCTTGGTGGTGTGAAGTTAAAACTGGCAGCGAGGAAGTAACATAACACCTCCTCACCACCTGTCAAACACCCCCAAAGTGTCAATAATTAGACGTTTCTGACAGCCTCCTATCATGCTGAATTATTTTCCTGAAGTTTTTAAATGATTGCTGTTCCATCAATCAAAGACAGAGGAAGTTAGGCTCGATTCACATCTATGCATGTTGCTTTTGAGCGTTTCTGCAGTGCTGTTTGCTGTGCTTTCTGCATTTTTGTAACCACGTTTTTACCGCGTTTTGTCTTTTTTATATATTTTTTTACATACACTGTATATAGTTGGTTGCTAAGGAGCAGGTCAGGAAGCTGGCTGTCGCGTCCTTAGCAACGGATAAGTCATCAGCTGGGCTTCCCCTCTGACAGCTGAATATAAAAAAAATTGCCGGCTAAAAAAAAAAAAATCATGAAAAAAAACAACGTGGGGTCCCCCCTCCCCAGTCCATACTAGGCCCTTCAGTCTGGAAGGGATTTGGAGGGGACACCTCCATGCCAAAATGTTTTAAAAAATTGGCGTGGGGTCCCCCCCAAAATCAATACAAGACCCTTATCTGAGCATGCAGCCTGCCAGGTCAGGAAAGGGAGGGGAGGAGCGAGCACCCCCCCTACTGATCCATACCAGACGGCACACCCCCAACATGGGAGGTTGGGTGCTTTGGGGCGGGGGGGGGGTCTATTTTTTATTTTTTTTACAATTTTTTCAAAACGTTAGAATCCATACCTTTTGAATCGGATGGATCAAAAACTTGAGATTTTTATTTTCTTTTTTTCCGATTCGAATGGCAAAGTGAACAAACAAAAGAAAAATCTTCATCAAATTATAATGACTCTTTAAATCCCCTTTGGCTTAACAAAAACAGCATTATTTTGAAATGGTACTCTAATAACACACAGTGTTTGATTTCAGCAATATGTGTCCAGTTAGAATTCAACTGGGGTTTGATATAAAATTTGATCTGAATTTCAGTTCAAATTTCCGAAATTTGGACAAATTTTGTTTCGTTATTTGGAGCATTTGTTCATATTGTGATTCGGGGATTCGGATATATACAAATCTCTGAATAACAAAAAATGAGTCCGAATATTAATTTGGCACGATATGAACCGCACATGTCTAGTGTGGAGTTGTGTGAAATCTGACCGCAGAGAACTACATGCACCTTAACCCCTTCACACCGACCTAACACGATTATGTGCCCCCCCCTGGACTGGCCTTTTTTCTGTGGGGCCACATATGTGTGTATCTCCCTTTGTGCTGGGAGTGCACAGCACAGTCTCACAAAGAGCCCTGAGCCCAGTACTAACAATCGGGACCCAGAACTCTCGATTTGGATCACCTGATCACTGTGATAGCCTTTGATTGGCTATCACAGTGATCAGTCACTGTAAAGCCCGCCATTGTGTTTTTTCTTTGTGAATGGAACAGAGATGCATCGTATCTCTCTCTCCTTGCAGAGTAAAAAAAAAAAAAAAAAACACTAACACATTCTCACAGAGGGACCTGGACCCCGAACGATCAGGACCCTGGACTCTCGACTTGGATCACCTGATTGCTGTGATAGCCTCTGATTGGCTATCAAATTGATCAGTCACTGTGAAACCTGCCATTGTGTTTTTTTCTTTGTGAATGTAACAGAGATGCATCGTATCTCTCTCTCCTTGCAGAGTAAAAAAAAACACTAACACGGTCTCACAGAAAGGCCTGGGCCCCGTACTAACAATCGGGACCCAGAACTCTGGATTTAGATCACCTGATCACTGTGATGGCCTCTGATTGGCTATCACAGTGATCAGTCACTGTGAAGCCTTCCATTGTGTTTTTTCTTTGTGAATGTAACGGAGATGCATCATATCTCTCTCTCCCCTTGCAGAGTTAAAAAAACAAAAAACAAAAAAAAACCACTAATGTCAAAGTTGCAAAATTGTGCTTGGGCATTTACATTTGTTTTGCCCTTAGGTGCGAAGAGGTGACGGAACGGTCTGCTGTGCTGCTGGATAGCATTAGAAGTTTATCGGCTGATTTTGCTCTTTAAGACATTTGCTTTTCCACTCTGGGAATATGACAAAAAAACTTCCTTTCCAAAGTGCGGATTCTCCATTACCCCTTTCTGCATAATTCACGATTATCGTTCTTTTGAAACTTGGCAGCTCAACCCATGAGCCCCGCTAGAGCAGTGAGATGAGTAGAACATATAAATTGGACTAAAGATTTTTAATCGCATAAGAGGGAGACATGACTTTAAAGGGATTTCGTCTCCCACCCGCTTGGCTGCCTAGGCTCGGATAGCGCCAGCCGCTGCCAGTGGAACGCACGTGCGGAGGCAGTGGCAGCCCATTGTGGTGAGGCGTTAGGGGAGAGCATGCTGAAATAGAATCAAACAGCTGGTGACTTATTCATAGGCTGTTATCTGCTTGCCCTGCTTATTAGACACAAGCAGATGTTTTACATCAAGCCGAAGATTCCCAGTTCATCCTTCTGCATGTTTAAAAACTGGGTTAATGATCTATAGAGAAGCACTGCTATACCCTGTACTCACTGCGTGCCAAGAGCGCCTGCTCTGGGAGATGGGACTGTATAAGCCATCTTAAAAAATCAAATTTGCCCATACAATCGACAGCAAAGGAAACATCTAGCCTGCTACAGTCAACTACATGTATGGAATTGTCTGGAGGAAAAATTGCTCTTGTTGCTAGGGATGCCCCATGTCATTTCTTGTACGAGTACCGATACTTTTTTCTTTGGTACTCACCAATACCGATACCTACCACAACTGTTTTGTTTTCACTTCAGCTGTCAGCAATGGTACAAAGCATTAAAAAGTTATTTACAAATGAAATAAAAAGATTTGTTTTAAATGGTTGCGCTTTTTCAATGTGAAATGTGTAAATATATGTAAAAGTCTCTTGCACACTGCAGCTTGAAAAAGCTCAGTACAGCTTTGTAATGTGCCTATGCACACAGGCACGTAAACAAGCGCCGTGCATTCTTCAGTAAAAAAAGAAAAAAAAAATAGAAAAATCTGCATTTTTGGTCAGTAATTTACACCTCATACGCGCAAATGCCCATTTACAATCTGCCGAACAAGAACGTGAGAATAAGTTTGTATGCGAAAATGTGCACGCAATTGTGTGAAGTTGTGCGAAAATATGCGCAAATACATACAGAAAAGAAGTCTGAAAAAGTAGATGCTCAAACAGGAGTATAGCGTGCAAGAGGCATAAGAGGCATAAGAAGGTGTAAAAATATTAAACAAAGCAAAAAAAAAAAATTGTTAATCGTTTATAAAAATAGAATAGGGATGGGCCAAACACCCCCCCGTTCAGTTCGCACCAGAACATGCAAACAGGCAAAAAATTTGTGTGAACATTCAAACACCGTTAAAGTCTATATACCCAAGCATGAAAAATCAAAAGTGCTCATTTTAAAGGCTAATATGCAAGTTATTGCCATAAACAGTGTATGGGGCCTCAGGTCCTGCCCAAGGGGACATGTATCAATGCAAAAAACTGTTTTTAAATTGATCGTTTTTTCAGGAGCAGTGATTTTAATAATGATTACAGTGAAACAATAAAAATGAAATATTCCTTTAAATAATGTGCCTGGGGGTCCCCTTAGTATGCCTGTAAAAGGGCGCATCTCTGTTATGTTTAGAACAGTGCCACTGCAAAATGACATTTGTAAAGGAAAAAATGTAATTTAAAATCACTCGCGGCTGTAATGTATTGCCGGCTCTCAGCAATTTAGATAAAAATCACTGAAAAAATTTGCATAGGGTCCCCCCCCCAGTCCATACCAGCCCTTCGTGTCTGGTCCCCAAAGCACCTTGTCCCCATGTTGATTGGGACAAGAGCCTCTTCCCCACAACCCTGGGCTGTGGTTGTGGGGGTCTGCGGGCGGGGGGGCTTATCAGAATCCCCCAGATCATGGCCCCCCCTATGTGAATTAGTATCGGGTACATTGTACCCCTACTATATTCACCAAAAAGTGTCAAAAAAGAAAAAAAAAACACAGGAGACAATTAGGGACAAGTCCTTTATTAAAAAAGAAAAAAAAAGTGTCCCCAGTTGTAATCCATCGTCAATCATGGCACGCGACGGACCTGAAAAAACCCCCAAAAAACGCAGCAGCTCCTCCCCGATGGGAGGGCTCCAGCCGACTGAGCTCTCTTTGTTTTGACAGTTTATTGTCAAGGGCGGAGCCACCCAGGCATGTAATTGAGTGACACGCCCCTCTGACATCACTTGATGTCAGAAGGGGCTGGGGTCATCCGCTGCATCACCGGGTGGCCCCGCCCTTGCATATACATAAACTGTCAAAACAAAGCGATCTCAGACAGCGGCAGCCTTCCATAGAGGAGGAGCTGTGCGCGCCGTCATCTCGCCATGCATTCTGGAGCGTTCCGCGGCGAGCGAAGTCACCGCAAATGCCCCATAATGTTCACAATTCGACTTATGTTCATCTCGAATCGAGGGCCCATCCCTAAAATAGAAGTAAAAAAAAAACAGGAAAATAATAATTAAATGGAGCAGAAAAGGGGGTTAATTAAGGCTGATTAGAGTAAATTAAGGGTTTATAAGGGGTTAAACAGAGGAACATTTAATAACAAATACATAAAAAAAATGTTTTTACTTGACAGGTTGCTTTAAACTGACTTTATTTGCAGAATGAAGTTCATCCCTTTGATCTGTAGATGAAGAAACATAAAGATATAAAAAAAGAAACAATGTTTCTTTTTATTTTAGTGTTTCAGCAGCTGAGCAATATTGTTGATAAACAACGCCCTGTTGCTTTTTTCTGACCGCTCCAATTACCAGACAATTTTAACACTTTAGCTGTCAACAGGGGAATCCCACGAACAGTTGAATGAGTTGTCTGTTGTTAAAGGAGTTGTGAAACCCTCATGGTTTTTCACCTTAATGCATTCTATGCATTAAGGTGAAAATCCTTCTGTGCTGCAGCAGCCTCCCAGATCCCCCTTTTTTCTTACCTGAACCATGTCAATCATGTCAGCAGCAGGACTTGGGAGCGCCCCCGCATGAGTGCCCCCATAGAAAGCGGCTTTCCGTGGGGGCACCTCATGAGGAGCCAGGAGCGCCACCGGGGGACCCCAGAAATGGAGGATCGGGGCCAATCTGTGCAAAACCATTGCACAGAGCAGGTTTTCTTTACATTTCATCTGTCAGTGGGGGAGACCCGCTGACAGCTCAAAGAACCGAGCCTGAAAGTATTGATTTCAGATACAGGTGCATATGCACAAGTACCGATACTAAATGCTTAGTAGTAAAGAAGTAGTCCGGTACTTGTTGCCTATTTGGCAACTGTAATCCAAAGACCACAAATTCAACATTTTCTATCTGTGATTTTTCTATGCAATATTATTTTACAAGCATTATTTCTTCCTTTTCATGATATGCAATTTGCTGATCCTTTTTGGTCTTCAAGAGACAATTCTGCTGCGTCCTGAATGGCTGCTTTTTTTTTTTTTGTATCCCAAGAGCACACTCCTATAGACTTAGGCACATTTGACAAGCGATGTTGCCTGTCGAACTCTGCTAGGCAAGTTAAAATGGTCACAGTTGTAAAGCAAAGCATCATGCCTGTGCCATGTGTACAGACTTTAATGTTAGAATTTGGGTGGGCAGCCAAGGGGGTGGTAGAGCTGCAGGTCAAGGTCAGTGTATTTTTAGGTAGGTTCTTAAAAAAAGCATTTATTTTAATTAGTGTCAGTGTGTTTTATGTAGGATACAAAAAAAGCAAAATGTGCACTGTTGTTTCTTGGCCCTACTATGGGTACAAACAACAAATAACATACACATATGCAGTATCACTCTGATCATTAGGCACAGAAGAATATATTTTGGTGCTCTTGTGTGGTAGGTTACGGTAATAGCAAAAAATATATACAGTGCATCTGGAAAGTATTCATGGTGCTTCACTTTTTCCACATTTTATGTTACAGCGTTATTCCAAAATGGATTAAATTAATTATTTTGCTCAAAATTCTACAAACAATACCCCATAACGACAACGTGAAAGAAGTTTGTTTGAAATCTTTGCAAATGTATTGTACATTATTGTATATGTATATAACTATTCAGGGCCTTTGCCATGACACTCAAAATTGAGCTTAGGTGCATCCGGTTTCCATTGATCATCCTTGGGATGTTTCTACAACTTGACTGGATTCCACCTGTCGTAAATTCAGTTGATTGGACATGATTTGGAAAGGCACACACCTGTCTATATAAGGCCCCAAAATTAACAGTGCATGTCAGAGCACAAACCAAGCCATGAAGTCCAAGGAATTGTCTGTAGACCTCCGAGACAGGATTGTATTGAGGCACAGATCTGGGGAAGGGTACAGAAAAATGTCTGCAGCATTGAAGGTCCCAATGAGTGCAGTGGCCTCCATCATCCATAAATGGAATAAGTTTGGAACCACCAGGACTCTTCCTAAAGCGGGCCACCTGGCCAAACTGAGTGATCGGGGAGAAGGGCCTTAGTCCGGGAGGTGGCCAAGAACCCGATGGTCACTCTGACAGAGCTCCAGCATTTCTCTTTGGGAAAACCTTCCAGGAGAAAAACCATCTATACAACACTCCACCAATCAGGCCTGTATGGTAGAAAGGCCAGACGGAAGCCGATCCTCAGTAAAAGGCACTTAACAACCCACCTGGAGTTTGCACCTGAAGGGCTCTGACCATGAGAAACAAATTTCTCTGGTCTGATGAAACAAAGATTGAACTCTTTGGTCTGAATGGCAAGCATCGTGTCTGGAAGAAACCAGGCAAAGCTCATCACCTGGCCAATACCATCCCTACAGTGAAGCATGATGGTGGCAGCATCATGCTGTGGGGATGTTTTTCAGTGGCAGGAACAGGAAGAATAGTCAGGATCGAGGGAAAGATGAATGCATTAACGTACAGCGACATCCTTGATGAAAACATGCTCCAGAGCACTCTGGACCTAAGACTAAGGCGAAGGTTGATCTTCCAACAGAACAACGACCCTAAGCACAAGCCAAGATAACAAAGGAGTGGCTATGGGACAACTCTGTAAATGTCATTGAGTGGCCAGAGCCCAGACTTGAACCCAATTGAACATCTCTGGAGAGATCTGAAAATGGCTGTGCACCAACTGCCCAAAAATAGGTGTACCAAGCTGGAAGCATCATACTCAAGAATTGAGGCTGTAATTGGTGCCAAAGGTGCTTCAACAAAGTATTGAGCAAGGGCTGTGAATACTTACGTACATGGGATTTTTTTGTTTTTTATTTTTAATAAATTTGCAAAGATTTCAAACAAACTTCTTTCACGTTGTCATTTTGGGGTATTGTTTTGTAGAATTTTGAGGAAAATAATGAATTTAATGAATTAGAATAAGGCTGTAACATAACAAAATGTGGAAAAAGTGAATCGCTGTGAATGTTTTCTGGATGCACTGTGTCTAAATATAAACATTTTTTTTACTATTTTGTGCCATATTTCCATGGATAATAATAAAAAAACAGGAGATATCCATTACCATGTACCACCAAATGAAAGGCCAATTTGTCCTGAAAAAAATCAAGGTATAATTCACCTGGATAAACTGGAGTGCCCAACCTTTTGAAGAATGAGGGTCATTTAATATGCATATGCAGAGCGGACACGGACATAGCCCGCTCTACTCTATGGGCCCTCCAATCCGATCAATCCAGATGGAAGGGGACAGTACCCCTTATGTTTTTTTTAGTGAATCGGATTGGAGGTAGGTGGGTGTAAAAGGACACAAGTCCATTTACATCTGCCTCTCTATAGAGGTGAATGGAGTGTCCAATTGGGTCCACCTGAAAAATGGACAGATGGACCCGATCAGACCGATTGTGTGAAAAGGGTATAAGGCTGATTTCACATTGATGCACTGCAGTTTACCTACACTGTGGGTGCAGAGCAGTGCACCTGTGGCTTTCCTGCGGGTTAGCTGCACTTTGACTTTATATCTTGCAGGTTTGGTGCACTTTCTGAACTCAGCAAAACCCGAACCAAACCTGCAGGTAATAAGAGGTCTATGGCTCAGTACAGGTAACCCGCAGGTGCACCCGCAGATCAGTTTGACAGCAGCCTAGTATCCACTGCAGAAGAGAAATGCCCATATATACACTGAGATTTTAGAATATAAGCTGACCTTTAACCACCTCCCATCTGCGCCATAGCCGAATGACGGCTACAGCGCGGCTCTAAAATGCCGGGAGGACGTCTATAGACGAGCCATTTGGCTCGTGCTGGGTGCGCTCCCGCGGACGCGAGCGGCGTGCGCACGTGCCGCCGCACACTGCGGGAGCGTGCCCGCGGGTCTGGCGGACCCGATGTCTGCCGGAGACCCGCGATCTCCTTTCAGAGAGGAGGAACGGGGAACCGCCAAAGTAAACACGGTGGTTCCCCGTTCTGTGAGGGGGGGGCATGCTAGATCTACTGATCCCTGTCACTGGGATCAGTTAGATCTGTCATGCCCCTGTCAACCCCGCCCCCCCACAGTTAGAACACACCCAGGGAACATTGTTAACCCCTTCACTGCCCCCTGCAGGTTAACCCCTTCACTGCCAATGACATTTATACAGTAATCAGTGGACATTTACATTTCTGATCGCTGTATAAATGTCATTGGTCCCAAAAAAGTGTCAAAAACATCCGACCTGTCCACCCCGATATCGCAGTACCGATAAAAATCGCAGATCGCCGCCATTACCAGTAAAAAAAAATAAAAATAATAAAAACGCCATAAATCAATGTCCATAGTTTGTAGGCGCTATAACTTTTGCGCAACCCAATCAATAAACGCCGATTGCGATTTTTTTTTTACCAAAAATATGTAGAAGAATATATACTGGCCAAAACTGATGAATAAATTTGTTTTTTTATTTTTTATTTTTGGATATTTATTATAGCAAAAAGTAAAAAAATATTGTTTTTTTTTTCAAAATTGTCACTCTTTTTTGTTTATAGCGGCGATCAGAAATGACGCAGAGGGGATCAAATACCACCAAAAGAAAGCTCTATTTGTGGGGAAAAAAGGACGCAAATTTTGTTTGGGTACAACGTCGCACGACCGCGCAATTGTCATTCAAAGAGCGACAGCGCTGAAAACTGAAAATTGGTCCGGGCAGGAGGGGGGTTTAAGTGCCCAGTAAGGAAGTGGTTAATAATAATCTTCCATTCAGGAATCTCCTTTGCTCCAGGCATTGCTGGCTGTTGCTGTCTCAGGTGGAGTGCAATTGGTATCACTATGCCTGTGACAGGAGCCTGAGCATTACAGGAAGCATTGGCTTATGCGGCTCCACTCCATCTGCAGCTGTGCTTCCTCTAGCTCCAGCTCCATTCAGAACACTGATGCTCTGGGATGGAAGGTCAGGAACCTGCGATCTGAGCTTGCCGACCCGCCATCCCAGAGCAGGAGGCTGCAGACCACATCAAAGGGCACATGTGGCCCGTGGGCCAGTGGTTGGTCACCCCTGCACTAAACAGTTGTAATGTTCAGTTTTAATACCACATGCCAAAGTTGCAAAACTGTTCAGGCATTAGGATCTGTTTAACCCTCCATCATGGAGTTAACAGACCAAAAGAGAGAAATCTATTGTTGCAGTTGACATACACCTTAAAGTGATTGTAAAGGTTTGTGTTTTTTTTAAAATAACAAACATGTTATACTTACCTGCTCTGTGCAAGGGTTTTAAACAGAGCAGCCCCGATCCTCCTTTTCTGGGGTCCCCCAACAGCGCTCCTGGCTACTTCTCTTCAAGTGCCCTCGTGGGGAGCTGCATTCCATGGGGGCTCCCATGCGGGCACGCTCCCGAGTCCTGCCACTGTGTCCATTGACACAGACTGCAGGACTCGGCCCCGCCCCTGGTTCCCGTGTCACTGGATTTGATTGACAGCAGTGGGAGCCAATGGCTCCTGCTGCTATTGATCTATCCAATGAGGACCCAAGACAGTGGCTGGAGCTGCTGGTCTTGTGCTCATCGCTTGAGGGGGGGCTCTGGTGGGCTACTACAGTACAGGAGGTTTTTCACCTTAATGCATAGAATACATTAAAGTGGTAGTAAACCCTCCTATCATTTTCAGCCAAGGAAGCTGCCATCTTGGCCTCTGTTTAATCTACAACTGCCATGATGCTGCACATGTGATCAGCTATGACACCAGCCATTGGATGGTTTGACAGTTTGGTTTAGAGCACAACCAATGGGAGTGTTACATTTCCGGCACGGCCTCCCGGCAATTCAGACCCGTCAATCAGCTATAGCGCGGATCTGAAGTGGTTAATAACTCTGTAACTGATTTCCATACCCAAATATTTGCCATCAGTCAGTAAAGCCTGCCATGCATGGATCACAATTTTTCCGCTTCAGCAGAGACATGTATGGGCACCCTGGTTGTACACAAGTTGAACTTCAGCTAGCCTGTCTGGTTCTTCCCAAACCATTAGTGCCGCCAGGTATAGTCGGGAACACTAATCATTGTGTTCTGCCGGCAGGGAAGGCTCCCCACCAGCAGAACACAAAAGCTGAATATGTTGATGGGGAAATGAAGCCATTTTCTTTCCTTCCACCCACTGCAAAATTAAGCCTTCTGTTGCATACAACAGCCAGTACCGCCACCATATGTAAGCCGTTCAAACGAATATGGGTTGCACTGCAACCACGTGCAATGCATGCATTTTTGTCATAGTGGTACAGCATTTATGTAGTTAAAACAGATGGTTCAGAGGTGACCTGTCAATTGCTTCTGGTATGGGATCCCAGCGCAGATTTTTCGTATAAGTCTAGCCTCATGCTGCAGAATGCAATACTGACACATCCATGTTTTTGTTCCTCATTACATTCAGGGCCGCACAGCTGATCAAATATTGTCCAGCTGCAATGTAAATGCTAATGTGGCCGAGGTGCATTTCCAGAATTACAAAAGCTTTTAGCTTTTCACTGTAAACGTTTCACCACAAACGTGCGCGCCTTCCAGAACCTGCTTTGATGGATGTCGCATACAAAAATATGGTTCCCTTCATAACTGAAGCGCCATTCTTCCATGGTCTGATGGCAGAACATATTCCTTCTTTAAATGTGCTAATTAAACTCGGTTCTTTGCCTGGAGGTCTGGCAGATTCTGGTTATTGGGGATGCAGTGTAGTGTTTTTTTTTTTCACAGGAAAAGGTGCAAGATTGTGCGTTCACCTTGATGCCCTGATACAGCTCATTAGACAGCCTGCAGTGAGACAACCATCGGGGAATTAGACTCTTTGTTGCTTTAGATGTAAGCAAGCAAGATGCCGCTTTTGTTCCTTCAGTAACAAGTCATTCAAATGCAAGGTAAATGCTGATAACTGTTGTGTGGAAAATAAGGAGCTGTAGACTTTGTCAGACTGATTCGGCTTAGGAACAATTGTGTCTTTTATTGAAGGGTACACTCCAGTCACAACTAAAAATTAAGCCTTGAATTGCATCCCAGGAACACTGCTCAGGTCTTCAATTTTTCATACAGATATGCAGTCATGTGAAAAAGTAAGCACACCCCCATGGAGATTGTTGACCATACAACATATGTGAGCAGGCATATTTTAGATCTTCATTTTAACCAGTGCCTACTGATCAGGAGGATAGACTTAAACAGACCACACATAAAATTCACATGGTGTATTCTTTCTAATCGAAATGAACAAAAATGCTAATTTGTCAACCTTTTTAACACTTCAAATCATGAAATTAGAATCAAGCGTTCCAGATTAGGTGCCAATGATTAGAACCTCCTTCGGGAATATGCAGGTGAAATGCATCTTATTTAATCCCCAGATATCTAGAGTCTGGTGTGCTATTGATGTGTGAGATGTTGTGCCAAGATCAAAAGAGCTCTTCAATGCTCTCAGATAGAAAGTTGTGGATGTCTGAAAGTCTGGCAAGGGGTTTAAAAACTGCCAAATTAACAACTCAAGCATTCCACTGTAAGGAAAATGTTCTACACTGTACAAGTGGTGTAGATCTAAAAATGACCACTGATTTGTTCAGAACTGACCATCCCAGCAGTCAGGTCAAAAGCTGACCACTTGATGAGGCTTGGTTCAAACTTCTGCGTATGGCTGCAGAAATTACAATTCCCCACAGTGAAAACGCACTGCTCTGTGAAGATGCATGGGGCTGCCATTCATTCTGAATGGCACCCCCACGCATGTAAAATCTCAGTGCATGATGAAGCTGGTCAACTCTGCCTTACCCTACTATAAGGACACTCACTATAAGGCTGGATTCACACCTCTGCATTTTCAATGCTTTTTGCATTTTGCAGATTTGCACTGCGGTCCATTTAACATGCTTTTTTATGGAACTGATTCTGCAGTGCAAATCTGCAAAATGCAAAAAGCACTAAAAATACATAGGTGTGAATCCAGCCTTACAGCGAGTGTCCAAAGAAATGTAATGAAGTCTGGGACAAATGGCTAAAAGATGACTCTATGGGACTCATGTCAGATGTTTCTCATTAAGGTATAATTTTTCAATCCTGGGTTATCTTGGGCTTGTGGGGAGGTGGACAAGGCCATGTCGGCCTACTGGGGATGGGTTTTTCCATTTGTTCTACAAATAAGTACAAGGGTGAGCCACCCACACACGCATATATTAATTTATGTTGGCTGTTGAAATAAACACTCAAGTGCTAAATGCACCTAGCGCTTAGGCATGTTTACCAGCATTTACCCACATTTAGGAGCGTTGGCTGTTTTTTTCTGCCCAAATGTTCCTTTCCTGAATGCAATTTTGGTGCGTTCAGATTTCTGCCTCTAAACTGCTCTAAAAGCCTATGTGTGCATGAACACATAGACTAACATAGAGGGGCAGAAAAAAAAAAAGTCAAATGCCTGTAAAATGGGCATTTGACATCTGCTGTATGCATGAGAGCTAAAACAGGGATTCTATTCAATTCATATTTAATATTTGAAGCAAATTAATCCATCCATCCATGTCTCCATGCTTTGTGTGCATGAGACCTAAAACAGGGATTCTATTTAATTCATATTTGAAGCATATTAATCCATCCATCCATCCATCCATCCATGGTTTCCATACTTTATTTTGCAGAGAAATCACTTTGAAAAACACCCCCCCCCCGGCATTTCTGGCTTGGCCATCTTGCATAAGGGTAAATGACTCATGCAATGACTGTTGCAAGGGGCCCCAGTGTCTCAAGGGGACCTTACAACAAAGACTTTAGCAGTCTTTAACATTGAAGTCTATGGGAGGGGGACATCCGGTTTGGGGACACCGTTCTCCTGAACCATAGCCAATAAAAATACCAAACACACAGAGTGGGCCACACAGAGAAGGCTCCCTGGTCAACAACTGTTTCAAGTGTGGGACCTCCAGCACCTATGGTTCAGCCGTACCGGGTCCTCAAATTGACCAGTCATTAACCGGTAATTGTCAGGTGAATTTCGGACTTAATATTGGAGTCTATGGGAGGGGGCACCCCGTTTGGGGACACCGTACACCCGAAACATAGACAATAAAAATACCAAACTTTGGTCACATGGAGAGGGCCCCCTGGACAAGAACTGGTCCAAGTTTGGGAACTCCAGCACCTATGGTTCGGCATGATGTATCGGGTCCCTAAAGTGACCAGTCATTGACCGGCAATTGTCAGGTGAATTTCGGACTTAACATTGGAGTCTATGGGAGGTGGCACCTGGTTTGGGGACACCACTCTCCCAAACCATAGCCGATAAAAATACCAAACTTGGGTCACATAGAGAGGGCCGCCTGGACCACAACTGGTCCAAGTGTGGGACCTTCAGCACCTATGGTTCAGCGCAAGGTCTTATTGCAAGCATCGGGTGAGGCTGTGCTGCCTGTGCACTGTTTTTTTAACCCCATGGATCCCACACTAGCATGCATTGCACACTTCACGTCACTTGAATGGGTCATGCTTGGCAGGCTACACCTGGTAAATGTGACAGGGTCCAGCATGTGTACACCCCTGGCAAGTGGGAGGATGTGGTGGGATGGCCAGTGGGTGTGCCCTGGGGAATGTTGGTGGTCAGATGGGGGGATGGGGCCCAGGTCTAAAGCTGTGTAAGGGGCCTCAAAATTTCTTATGGCTGCCCTGGACTCATGTAGCGTTTACTTCCTGGAATCCATCTGCCCTTAACTCAAGCATGCAGGCAGGATGGTATGCTTAGCTGAGAAAACCCCTCCTCCTCTGCTGAGGACTCCTGGGATGTATAACATAATTTGCCTATGCCAAAAAACAGGAAGTAACTGAAGGATATAAAAAATAAAAAGTTTAAAACAAGTAACTATAATATACCTTTCTATCAATTTACTAAGTCTAGCAGCATAAGGATTAAAAATCGTCGATGTAGATTGAGAGGGGGAAGTTCCACTTTAGGCCTCATGCACACAGGACGTTTTTACACCTGCTGTTAGGGGCATTTGACGCTTTTTTTTATCTGCCTCTAAAAGCCACCCATGTTAGCCTATGTGTCCATGCACACATAAACTGTCAGAGGCATTTGGAGGCATAAGTGTTTAAGAGCAGTAGAAAAAAAACGACAGCCTGTGCTTCCAGGAGCAGTAAAAACGAACTCGAAAAATGGCAAAAACGTGGCTAAATGTGGCTAAACGCGTCAGCCGCATTTGACGTTTTTAGGCATTTTTACATTATAGGTAGTGTTTTTAATGGAAAAACGCCAAAGAACGTGGGAAAATGCGCATAAACGCGGCAAACCATTAATGGCAAAACACACATTTTTAGTGCTGCTGTTAAAACGCCCTGTGTGCATGAGGCCTTAATGTATACTGTAATGTTCTTGTTATTTGGTTCTATTTTAACTAACATATGTAATCTGTTTCCCTGTTGCATAGATTCACCCTTTCTATTTGTCCTGTTGACCATTATCACCAGTTTGGGAAACCAAAATGTTACAGTTGTCACCAGAACAGGAAGTGAGGGTGACTCCTCTGAGGATACCTATTCGGTGATGACTATCTAAGAGGGGAATTCCAAAAATTTAGATAGTTGCATTAGGGCAGTGGTTCTCAACTCCGGTCCTCGGGACCCCCCAACAGGCCAGGTTTGCAGGATAACTGAAATACATCACAGGTGATATCATTTGCTGTTCAGCGATTGCAGTATTCTAGTCTGCATCTTCCCAAGGTAATACTTAAAATCTGGCCTGTTGGTGGGTCCTAAGGACCGGAGTTGAGAACCACTGCATTAGGGTAACCAATGGTAAAAAGCATGTTTTACCTCACATTACAGCAACATGTACACCACTGTGTCTTGTGCTGCCATTCATTTTAATTTACCTCAATGCACAGCGCAGTACTGGCCACATGTAATGCACCACGATGCTGCGTAAAAATATTGGTCTACCTGTGCACAGAGCAGACCAAAGAACTGAGTGATCAGTGGTCTTTAATTACTCAGTTCTTGGTGTGGAGGCGGCTAGGATGCTGCATCTACATGGGTAAGCATGATTGTCTGTGGGCCCCCTTGTGAAAGGGGGCTTCCAGATTTCGATAAGCCCCCCCCATCCACAGACCCCCACAACCACCGGCCAGGGTTGTGGGGAAGAGGCCATTGTCCCCCAAAGCACCCCCCATGTAGAGGGCATGTGGTCTGGTATGGTTCAGGAAGGGGGTGCTTGCTGGCCCCCCCCTTCCTAGCCTGCCGGGCTGAATGCTCGGATAATGGTCTGGTATTGATTGGGGGGGGGGGCATTCTTTTGTTTACATTTTAGCTGTCAGTGGGGAAGCCCACTGATAGCTGGTGAGTCATTGGTTGTTAAGGATGCAGCAGCCGGCTTCCTGGCCCGCACTTCAGCCCCGAAAGGATTTCCCCTTTTAGGACCAGAGCACTTTTTGCAATTCGGCACTGCGTCCCTTTAACTGACAATTGTGCGGTAGTGCGACATTGTCCCCAAATTAAATTTGCGTCCTTTTTTTCCAAAAAATAGAGCTTTTGGTGGTATTTGATCCCCTCTGCATCATTTCTGATCACCGCTATAAACAAAAAAAGAGCGACAATTTTGCAAAAAAAAAAAAAAAAAAATTTTTCTTACTTTTTGCTAAAATACAAATACAAAAAAAAAAAAAAAAAAAAAATGTTTTCATCGGTTTTGGCCAATTTTCTTCCTCATATTTTTGTTTAAAAAAAAAAAACGCAATTGGCGTTTGGTTTGCACAAAAGTTGCCGTGTTTACAAATGATGAGAATTCATTTATGGGGTTTTAATTTTTTTTAGTTTTTACTAGTAATGGCGTCTATCTGCGATTTTTAGCGGTACTGCGATATTGTGGCGGACATGTCGGACCATTTTGACACTTTTTTGGGACCATTGCCATTTATACTGCGATCAGTGCTATGAAAATGCACTGATTACTGTGTAAATGCCATTGGCAGTAAAGGGGTTAACCTGGACTGTGTTCCCTGGGTGTGTTCTATGTGTGGGCTGCCCTGGCTGGGGGAAGGGGATGATCACGGCTTCCATATAGAGGAACCCTGGAGGGTGCACTCTAAGGGTTAACTGTGTTCCCTCAGTGTGTTCTAACTGTATGGGGGCTGGGCTGGCAGGGGGAGGGGAGTGATCACGGGTTCCATATACAGGAAGCCTGTGATCACATCCCTTCCCCCTCTGTCAGAACAGAGATCCGCGTTTACATACACGGACCTCCGTTCTCTCACTGTGAGGGAGCCATCGTGGGTAGCCGGCGGAGATCTGGTCCGCCCTACCCGCTCCCTGCCCCTCCCCCCCCCCCCGGCACACAGTGAGCACGCCTCCGGCGGCGCATGCGCGCTCACAATGCTCGTTATCGCGGCCGCCATCAGGTGATGGCGTTTCGCAATAACGAGCCACTTTGCCGCCGTCAAGCCACGGTGGGCGGTCGGCAAGTGGTTAACAACCAGCTATTCTTCACACAGAATTCAACCGATCTGAAAGGTTCCAAAAATTTGGAATTTGTTAGAAAATAAATGAACCGAAACTAAACAAAATTAGTAACATAATGAATGTCTGCTCCTGGTCTCTCAGTACTGTTTACTTGAACTTCTGGTCTTCACAGCAATGAGGTAAGAGTGGACAGTGCAATCTGCAGCTAGTCTGTAAGTTTGGAGAAGGGAAAGGGGAGGAGCAGGGGAGTGTCTTGTCATTAAAGGTTATGGCGCTCTGTGTTTCTATGGATGCACACAGTGTAGGGAGACACAACTCTAGTCCCTGCATGCAAAGGTGGCTCCATAGGACACTGCAAGAGAAAGGACCCACCCAGAAAAAGGAAACCTGAGGCAGTGATTGACACCAGCTTAAACTGGAATATGGACAAGAAGTAATAGATAAACTACATACTGAGAGATTAAATGCTACTTAAAGTGCTTAAAAAACAGAAGGTATGTAATATCCCTTTAAGGCTCACCTACTTCCACAATTCTTGTGGAAACACACGCTAATGGGCTTACATATGTGCGATATATTTCACTACAGTATCAGCTGGGTATCTTTCAATATATAAATGTGGATACTTAAACAAGAGATTTGTAAAAATATTGGCAATATTTTATACAAGATGTAAAATGTTATAAGCACGCAAATGTGAAAAAAGTTGTGAAAACAATTCCAATGATTCAGTGGGCTGGAAAAATCTGTTCATTCATTTGGAATATGCTTTACATAAAATGTTTGACTTGGGGTAGAAAATACTGCCTTACTGTTAAAAGAAAATGTTTTCTTTTTTTATATTTTCCCTAATGGTAGCCATGCATGGTATAATATGATATATATTCCATATTTTTCTCCTGTCCAGGAGAAAAATATGATTGAGAGATTGAAAATTTATGTGCCATACACCTAATGATCATATCAGTTTATCTACTTTCCTATCGGATTTTCCACCCAGACCAATCGGTTTTGATTAAACCAAGTTGTATTTCCAAAGTTGATCAATAACCAGGTATATCTCTTCGATAATCCATAGATTTGCTCATGTTGCTTGATTCTATAAAGAACTGTATGATCAGATCGTGATGTGTATGGCCACCATTAGGGCTCATTCACACCAACTTGTTCTGGTAACGTGCGATAACACATACTCATTACTGCAGCTCACCAAACATGCTGTAGTGTGTTTCAGTGGGGTTCATTTTAAATAGCAACCTATTACATCTACAGGGTGAACCAGCACATAAATCTAAAACCGTTTGGAAATGAATGAGCCGCAGTAATGCAATGCATGATAACGTGTCTTGTGGCACGTGTTGCAAAAACTCAATTAAGCCTCATGCACACTGGACATTTTTAATGTGGCTGTTAGGGGCATCTGGTGTTTTTTTTTCTTTCTGCCTTTAAATGCCCCTGCAGGCAGAAAAAATCCCCACTGCCAATGCATCCAGGGGGAGCTGCGTTTTAGCCGGAAAAAAACGTTTGGCACAAGTAAACACGTCTAAACGTGCATTAAAGTGGTTGTCAACTCGTGACAACCACTTTGACCTACAGGTAAGCCTACAGGTAAGCTCATGCGCGGGAGTGATGTCACGCAACTCCGGCCAGTCACAGAGCTTGAGATTGCGGCCCCGGAAGGAAGGGGGGCTAAGGATGGACGCCGCCAGCACAGGGGACAGCGCTGGACATCGCAGGCTTTGTTTGCAGGTAAGTGGCACATAATGGTCTACTATGCGATGCATAGTAGTCCATTATGCTTCTACTTTACAGGGGAATGTAGAGGAAGTAAACCCCATCTCGCATTTAGCTCTTGAACGTTAATTCATTTCAATGGCCGTCAATCTTCAATGACCTCAATCTGCCACTCTCAGTTTCTATCATTTCTCCGTCTCTACTGACCAGATATATAAAAAATTGACACAATAATTAATTATGAATATAATCGGACTGATCATTTTTTGGTCAATTTGCACCACCACTCTGAATCTGGCAGATCGTTGTTTTTGTCAACTGATAAGCTTCAAATTTATTAAGCGGAATTTTCCAGCAAATTCACGATGTGGAACTTTAGACAATGTGATATTGTGGCCACATACTGTACATAAAAATGTAGTGGCTATTTTCAGCCAGATTTTAGTTGCAAAATGACCAAATAGATGAAAGCTGCCTACCACCAAACCCTCCAGGGAGCCCCTCTTCCACCTCCTCAGATCTCTGACCACTTAGGCTGCCTTCAAGTTCCCCTACCTTTCACGCACCGCATCCTTGCAGTTTGTTCTACACTCCTGTGACCCAATTTCAGCAGACAGAGTCAGTTCAGGCTCGGGCAAGATCATGACAATGAGGTTGGGATCCGCCCTCATGCCTTAATCGGCACTCGGCTCATCCTCTCAGCGAGCCGCTGAGAGCCTGAGTCGGCCACTCTTGTCCCCTCTATAGACCAGCGCTCCAGTGAGCGAGGGGGCAGGGGCAGTGCAGACAGGGGTGACTGTCAGTCATCAGCTCTCTGTTAAGGGAGCCCTGAAACCGAGCGATCGGCAGTGTTTGATTGCTCGGTTCTCAGTCTTAGAGCCCGTGGGGGACCGATGCTGCATCCACCTAGGTAAGGCAAGTATGATTCTGAAAAACAAAAACAAAATCCCATACTACTTTTAATGGTTCCAATGTTACCTGTGTATTTGACACTTAGGATCCTTATACTTAATGTGTATAGTAATAGTTCCTAATGCTAATCCTAATATTTCAAAAATAAAGAATGCATAAAAAATGGGGTAAAAAAGAAAGAACTTGGGGGAGGGTTGGGTCACATGGCCTGTCAGTCATCTGACCCGCTCTCCTCTAATCACAGAGAACTCTGTTACATACTGCCGGTTGCACACCTAAGGTTGCTATTTTTTCTGGCAAAAATTAAGGCCTTATAGTCTCTTTCCCTATTAACCCTGGCAACAAGTTAAAATGCTGGTAAAAGACCAGCCACTTGGGAACCCTATCTACACCACAGCCTACATTTTATGAATGAGTTGTAAAATGCATTTGCTGTTGAGTGACTTAGAATTTTTTTAGCAATATCAACTCTTTATTAAAAATTAAGCCCTAGTGTATGTTTATTATAAGCCTCTGTTCTAGACAAACAGACAAATATGCAGGCAGAATAGTAGAAGCATTAGATACAAAACAATAGAAGGTATTTTAGAGTAAGAGAACTTTTACCCTCAACTAACCTCAGATTTGTTGTCACTATAAAGGTACCTCTTTTCCCATTTATTGATGGTCTTTAACCATGTAAGATCATGGGTCTCATCAGTTAAATATAGATTGTGGCTGCAGCAGGGAAAGTAGAGCATTTGATCCCAGTGCTATGTGTCTTTTCTGGGACGTCGTGTACTTGAGATGAAGGAAGATTGTCAGGGCCTGGGGTACCTATTAAACTGGGACAAGGATAAACTCCTCAGATGACCTGCCATTTGTAAAGATAAAACAGGAACATGAACACACACACTGTTCCAGCGTTAAAGTAAATTTTACTGTGGCCAGTGCCGAACTGTAATGGTTTTTTTTTTTTATGCAGCCTTATTTCTTTCAGTAGATCGGATGCAATATGACAATTTCCCCTCAGCTTTAAATACCTTTATGCACATGTCTACAGATTATTTGCAGGAAGTGATATGAATTTAAAGGATTACAGATGATTTCAAATGTGACTTTCAAGTAAAAGGTCCTCACTTTGGTGCTACAATGTTGACTCTGGCCAAGCCACTGCACATGCTGAAGTTGATCGTTAAGTTGGAGGTTTTGCCTACGGTTATTCAGATTTTTTTGCAAGCAAGAGAGAACAATTGTTTAAAAAAGTGTGGCAATCAGCTGCATAAATCAGAATATTTCTTATAAATAAAATGTTTTTCCACAAATTGAATACTGCTTATAATTCTTCAGCAGAGAAGGCCCTGGGCCTTTCCAATCTCTTACAGCAAGAATGTCTGTGAAGGCTCTCATTTATCCAGGCCATGGTATGTCTAGTAGTAGTCACATTCAACAGGACTTTTGTAATGTTGAAGACATTTGGTAGCTTACCAAGCCGTTTCCTCAGTTTTAATGAGCGTCAGGAAGATACCCCAGCAAATATATCCACACCCCAACATTTAAATCTACACCTTAATCCAACCAGGTGTGAACGTTTGTGGTGTAGTCCTGTCCTAGTTACATAACACCATTGTTGATTTCGGGAAGCCTGCATGGGTGTTAGTTTCTCAATCTACATAGCTAAATGTGTGAAATATAATCAATTTTTCCGGGTAGAAATGTAAAAATGTTGTAATGTGGTGACAAAGGCTCTCATGGTTGTTCATTTTGATGTAGATGGCCTCTCACATAGAGTTGAGCGGACACCTGGATGTTCGGGTTTTCGTGGAAAAGTTCGGGTTTGGTCCGAACTTGACCCTGGACCCCGAACCCCATTGAAATCAATGGGGACCCGAACTTTTGGGCACAAAAATGGCTGTAAAAAAGGCCTGGAAAGTGCTAGAGGGCTGCAAAAGGAAGAAAAGTGGGGGTAAGAGTAGGACAAGTGCCCTACAAAGAAATGGGGATAGGGAAATAACAATAATCTGTCCCTTACAGCAGTGTTCCCCAACCCAGTCATCAAGGCCCACCAACAGGTCATGTTTTCAGGATTTCCCTCAGATGAATCAGCTGTGGTAATTACTAAGGCAGTGAAACTGATCAAATCACTTGTGCAAAATAATGGAAATCCTGAAAACATGACCTGTTGTTGGGCCTTGAGGACAGGGTTGGGGAACACTGCCTTACAGCACCAGCAGCATCCTCTTCCTAGACTAGCCTGAGAGCATATGACATGCAGCACTACGTGACTCCAGCTCATACAGAGGCTGGGTCACATGATGCACTGGCCAATCACAGCCATGCCATTAGTAGGCATGGCTGTGATGGCTTCTAAGGGCAAACCAGTGAAACGCTTGTTCATTGGCTGCCCTGCAGCTATTCAACAAGCGGGAAAAAAATCCCAGAACCCAAACCCGAACTTTTATTTCAAAAGTTCGGGTTCGGGTCCCGAACACCGCAAAGTTCGGTACGAACCCGAACTCCACAGTTCGGGTTCGCTCAACTCTACTCTCGCACAAAACTTGCAAAGTCTTCCCAACAACATATCACATTTTTTAACAAAGGTCTGAAGTACCTGTCATTGATGATGTCTAGGCTTCCCCTACCATATATGTTATCAGCTACTAAAATGGCAAGGTGTGGATTGGATGAAGTGGATCAAACCTATTACACATACAATATATACCTTGTTTTTAGAAAAAAAGAAAATGATAAAAAAAAACAGACTTGTAAAGAAAAATAGAAATGAAAAGCCTTTCAGACCTCCTTTCAGGATTCAGCACCTTGGACAGCGGTCTTCACTACGGAGGACAGCCTCACAGTTTGAGAACATTTGCTTTATTGTATAAAACATGGCTTCCAGCCTTCATTTAGTCTGGTCTTCGGTTGGGTGCTTCTGACATTTCCATCGGATGCGAGAACCCCCATAGGCTGGTTTTGATCACTCTTATTTTAACAACTAGAAGCTCCTCAATGTGTGTAAGCAGAGTGATTTAGACTAAATTGATTTTGCTCAGAATTACCAATTTCACCAAAGCGGACTCTCTGAAATCTGAGTGAGCTGTTTAGGTGAAATGTGCTTGGAAAAAATAAATTCACTTGAAACATGTAATTTAGGAAATGCGCAGGCAGCTGAAATTAATATTCTAAAGGCCAGACATACAAACTAATTAATGAAAGACAGGAACATGGACCACACTACAACTGTAAGTCCAATATATTGTTGATTACACATTTGGTCATTACTTTATTACCATTTAAATAAATAAAGTGCTGCGCTACCAAACAATTATGCATTAAGATAACAAAATGGTGATATAATATTAACAATGGTAAAACAGTAATAAAATTGTGATATGTCCAAAGTAGTCCATGCTCATTGAAACAGTCAATTGTGAGTCCAAAATAAGTTGTGTGACAACCTTACAATCTGACCGACATTACAAATGTCAGATCCACATGATCAGATGGATAGCCTAAAATGGAATCTATCCTGAACACTTCCAAAGGCAATAAAAGCACTTTTTTTTTTTTTTTTAATAGCAAAAGTGTTATACTTACCTGCTCTGTGCAATGGCTTTGCACAGAGCAACCCAGATCCTCCTCTTCTTGGGTCCCTCGCCGATGCTCCTGGCCCTTCAGTTCTGCCGATTGTCCCCACAGCAAGCTGCTATGGGGGCACCTGAGCTGAGCCGCTACTCTGTGAGTCCCCACCCCCTCTCTCTCCTCATTGGCTCACTGACTTTGGCAGCAGTGGGAACCCATGGTGCCCACTGCTGTGTCTCGGCCAATCAGGAGGGAGCATCCCAGACAGCCGAGGTTCTCGTGCAACATTGCTGGATCGGGATGGGTCTCAGGTAAGTATTAGGGGGACTGAGGGGGGCTGCTGGACACAGAAGGTTTTTTTATCTTAATGCATAGAATACATTAAGATAAAAAAAAACTTAGAACCACTTTAACCACTTACTGACCGCGTCACATACTTTTACGACAGCAGTGTGGCTTGATACATAGACGGTGATTCACGCATGCATGATTTGTGGGCGAGCGCGCACCCTGTGAGCATGCCTGTGGGTCGGGCGCACTCGATGTCCGCCGGCGACCCGCGAACGCCTTTGAGAGAGGAAGAACGGGGAACCGCCATTGTAAACACGTTGGTTTCCCATTCCGACAGGCTGCATGACACTAATCTACTGATCCCTGTGATCGGGATCAGTTAGATCTGTTATGCCCCTGCCAGCCCAGCCCCCATACAGTTAGAACACGCCTAGTTAACTCCTTCATTGCCTCCTGCAGGTTAACTCCTTCCCTGCCAGTGACATTTATACAGTAATCAGTGTTTTTTTTTTTTTTTAGATCTGATCGCTGTACAAATGTAAAAAAAAAAAGTGTCAAAAATGTCCAACATGTCCACCACAATATCGCAGTCCTGATAAAAATTGCAGATCGCCGCCATTACTAGTAAAAAAAATAGTAAAAACGCCATAAATACATTCTCATGGTTTATAAACGTGGCAACTTTTGCGTAAACAAATCAAAATACGCTGATTGCAATTTTTTTTTTACCACAAGTCTGAGGAAGTATATATATCGGCCAAAACATCTGCATAAATTTGTCATTTTATATTTTTTTGGACATGTATTAGAAATATTGGGTTTTTTATTCAAAATTGTTGTTTTTTTGTTTATAACGGTGATCAGAAGTGACGCAGAAGTGATCAAATGCCACCAAAAGAAAGCTCTATTTGTGGGCAAAAAAGACGCCAATTTTGTTTGGGTACAACGTCGCACGACTGCACAATTGTCAGTTAAAGCGACGCAGTGCTGAATCGCAAA
This sequence comes from Glandirana rugosa, assembly GCA_018402905.1. NCBI lineage: Eukaryota > Metazoa > Chordata > Amphibia > Anura > Ranidae > Glandirana > Glandirana rugosa. Next base: position 1,291,674 of record BLSH010423046.1, on the reverse strand, counting down.
AAGTGCTCTGGTCCTAAAGTGGGAAATCCTTCCAGGGCTGAAGTGGTTAAATTGCCAACCAACTATGTACACAACATGTTTGCAGTGCTGGATGCCAAAAAGCTCAAAAGGAAAAACACTTCATAGTGCTCACTGCTGATTTGTATTCATTTCATTTGTGTACCATTAATTACATTTTTTTTTAAATGTTACTTTTGTCACTGCCTGGGACCACAAAAAGAACCCCCCCCCCCCCTGCCCCCTTCACAAGGGCTAAATAGTCATTCCATGCAGGGGGTTGCAGAAGAGCCTTCAATATATTTTTCCTCGCTCCAGCAGAGTATCTCCAGCTGTGCAACTGGCCCCTCACCGCCTACTCTCTAATCTGCTATTGGCTGTGTTTGCATGCTCACTCCCACCATATACAATACAGAGTTATTTGCCCTGCATTGTATGTTATGAAATCAAGGGACCACCCACAAACCAGATTTTAAAGAGGACAGCTTGGGAGCTGGCCAGAGGAGGGAGTACAGTAAGTAATGTAGCCTCTTCCTGTACCCCTAGATCTAACAAACATTTAAAGCGGTTGTCTACCCTTTTTGTTTACTTTTACCTACAGGTAAGCCTAGAATAAGGCTTACCTGTAGGTAAAATGAATATCTTCTAAACCTGTATGGTTTAGAAGATATTCCCTTTCCAATGTAATAAATCATTACGGCGCATGCGCCGTATATGTCCCGGCAAAAGCCGGCATTTGTTCCGGACCCTGCCGGGGAAAACGAGCCCCGCGTGCATGCGCGGGAGTGACGTCTCGCGGCTCCGGCCAGTCACAGCGCCGGAGCAGCGTACCCGGAAGCAAGATCCGGGTGAAGATGTCCGCTGCCACGGAGGGGACCGAGCGGCTCGGTCGGATCTTCGTTCAAGGTGAGTATTTCATAATGAGCTAGTATGTGGTGCATACTAGCTCATTATGCTATTATCTTGCAGGTTTTTATTTAAAAAAAAAAAAAAAAATTTGGGTAGACAACCGCTTTAATCCTTGCTGTGAAGAAGGAAGGAGGAGTGCAGGAATATGTATTTTTTTTGTTGTTATGCCTGGAGTTGGGTCTTAAGGGGGCTTCCGTAACCCTCGGGAGTCATTTAAAGCCTAATGCACCTTTTAATAGCCACCAAAAATTAATGTAAATATGTCTTCTCCACTGACTTTTTTGGTACATTTTGCCTAAATAGAAAATGATTTTTGATGAAAATTTGGGGACATAAAAATACCTAAATTTCACTTGTTAGTCCTTGGGGACAGATGCAGAATTTTCAGATTGGGGTACTGCACATGTACCTGTATAGTAGTTCTTCAGGACTTAACGCTCTGATTTATGGGGTCTACTTCTAATTCCAACCAGCAAGGTCAATTCTGCCCCTTCTAAAAAGGCAACACTATGCCATGTCTCTATCATACCACTACTGAAAAGCCAAAATCATATTTATGCTTTGCATGTTTAGGCTTTGCTTCTCCTTAGTAGTGGTGCACAGTGGCTGTATTTTACTGTTTTCATTTCTGTCTGTGCAAGTCTATAAGTCTGCTCATACTGACTGTAACCAATACGCTGTACGGGTGGCTTATCCTGTAATGTTTCTAATTCTGTATGACACATTAAGGATTAAGGCTGCTGATAAAAAAAAAAACTATTTTTTTCATAGTTTGTTATAAAATTTTGCAATCAGGTAATTTTTCTCTTTCACTGATGTGCACTGATGGGTACTAATGGGCACTGATAGGCTGCACTGATGGGCACTGATAGGCTGCACTGATGGGCAATGATAGGCAGCATTGATGGGCACAGATTGGCAGCACTGGTGGGAACAGATTTGCAGTACTGGTGGGACTGCACTGATAGTCAGGACACTGATAATCAGTGCACATGTCCCTTTTAGAGAAGCTGGTTATCGGCTCTATTCTCCTCTCCTCATGCTGTCAGCATGAGAAAAGTAGTACCAATAACCGGCATCTGTTTACCTCTGTGATCAGCTGTGATTGGACACAGCTGATCATGTGGTAAAAAGCCACTAATTGGCTCTTTACCTCAATCCAGAGGACACTGCGATCACAGAATGTGCAGGCTGCGATCATGGGACGCCGCCATGGAACAGCGTCCCAGAACTTGAAGGCCATGCTGTAGCCACGCTACAGCGCGTTCGACAGGTGGTTAACCACTTAAGTATCGGAAGGATTTCCCCCTTAATGACCAGGCACTGCAACGTTTTAACTGACAATTGCGCAGTTGTGCAACGTTGTTTCCCCCACAAATAGAGCTTTCTTTTGGTGGTATTTGAGCACCTCTGCGGTTTTTATATTTTGTGCTATAAACAAAAAAAGAGCGACCATTTTGAAAAAAAACTATTTTTTTTTACTTTTTGCTATAATAAACATCCTAATTTTTTTTAAAAAAACAAAACAAATTCCTCAGTTTAGGCCAATATGTATTCTACATATTTTTGGTAAAAAAAATTGCAATACGCGTATATCAATTGGTTTGCACAAAAGTTATAGCGTCTACAAAATAGGGAATAGATTTATGGCATTTTCATTTTTTTTTTTTTTTTTTTACTAGTAATGGCGGTGATCTGCGATTTTTAGCAGGACTGCGACATTGCGGCGGACAGATTCAACACCTGACACTTTTTTGGGAACCAGTGACATTAATACAGTAATTACTGCTAAAAATATGCACTGTTGTACTAATGACACTGGCAGGGAAGAGGTTAACACTAGGGGTGATCAAGGGGTTAAATGTGTTCCCTCACTGTGTGTTCTAACTGTATGGGGAATGGGCTGCCTGGGGAAACACAGATCCGTCTTCCTGCACAGCAGAAAGACAGGATCTGTGTGATCTCCCCTGTCAGAACAAAGATCTGCCTTGACATTAAGTCCGCCCCAGTGATTGTCTCCCCCGTGCACACCCACAAAAGCTATTCCCGCGACCGACGCCAGCTACGGCCATTTGCGGGAACGAGCTGCCCTGCAGAAGTATAATGACAGCGGCTGGTCGGCAAGTGGTTAAAGTATAACTCAAGGCAAAACTTTTTTTTTTGCTTTAGATTCGGATAGAGTGGAGATGGATTAGAACACCTGTCGGTTTTTATTGCTGTCTGTGCCCCTGTTAGGGAGATTCACCCACTCTAACTGTCCTGTTTACCATTATCATTGAAACTGAAAGTAAAAGAAAATCCCAAATTTTGGATTATCCCCAGAAAAGTAATGGCGGGGAAATCTTCCATTTGGGACACAAGTTCTGGTGAACAATGGATTCCCTTTTTTGCAGGGATTTACTTTCATTTCCTGTTTGGCTATGGGACAAAAAGTGAAGGTAAGTCTCTACATTGGGACACAAATCGCAAAAAAAAAAAAATGACTGGGGTTATAGCCCTCCCTTGCTCTATCCAAAATGGGGGAAAAAAAGTTTTGCCTATAGTTTACTGTTCTACTCTTTCGTGGTAATGCAAGGGCAAAGCACCTTATTAAGTTTAATATTCTAGATCAGAGGTTTCCAAACTTTTCAGTACAAGGGCTGAATCCTTTACTCATTATTTATTCATGGGTTAAAAAAAACCCATCAGGCCTTATTTATACAGTTTGGCTTTTATTCGGGCGTCTGTATAAACTGGGACAAGTCGGTCCTGTTCCCCCTTCATCCTTCCAACCCTCAACTGGACACGGGTACCCCCCTTAACAACTTCAGCCCCGGAAGGATTTCCAGCTTTAGGACCGGAGCCCTTTTTGCGATTCGGCACTGCGTCGCTTTAACTGAAAATTGCGCGGTCGTGCGACGTTGTACCCAAACAAAATTTGCGTCCTTTTTTTCCCACAAATAGAGCTTTCTTTTGGTGGTATTTGATCACCTCTGCGTCATTTCTGATCGCCGCTATAAACAAAAGAAGAGCGACAATTTTGCAAAAAAAAAAAAAAAAATTCTTACTTTTTGCTAAAATACAAATCCAAAAAAAAAATATATAAAAACATTTTTTTTCACCGTTTTTGGCCAATTTATATTCTTCCTCATATTTGCGATAAAAAAAAAAATCGCAATCGGCGTTTATTGATTGGTTTGCGCAAAAGTGGTCGCGTTTACGGATGATGAGAATTCATTTTTGGGGTTTTTATTTTTTTTTATTTTTTACTAGTAATGGCGGCGATCTGCAATTTTTAGCGGTACTGCGATATTTCAGCAGACATGTCGGACCATTTTGACACTTTTTTGGGATCATTGGCATTTATACAGCGATCAGTGCTATAAAAATGCACTGATTACTGTGTAAATGCCATTGGCAGTGAAGGGGTTAAACTGCAGGGGGCGCTCTAAGGGTTAACTATGTTCCCTGGGCATGTTCTAACTGTGGGGGGACTGCCCTAGCTGGGGAAGGAAAGTGGTCACAGCCTCCGTATACAGGAAGGCTGTGATCACAGCCCTTCCCCCTTCACAGAACGGAGGTCCGTGTTTACATACATGGACCTCCGTTCCTTCACTCTGGACGGGCCATCGCAGGTAGCCGGCGGCAATCGAAGCCGCCGCACCCACTCCCTGGCCCTCCCCGAACACAGTGAGCGTTATCGCAGCCGCCGTTGTATGACGGCGATTTGCGATAACGAACCACCTTGTCGCCGTCAACCTGCGGTTGGCGGTCGGCAAGTGGTTAAGTGGGTGACCGAGTTCACTTATTTGGGGGTTAGAATTACGACCACCACAGCGGCCTATTTGGAGCGGAACATATTCCCTCTACTGTCCCAACTTAGTGTTAAATGTGCGACGTGGCGCTTGCGTCCGTTGTCTCCGATTGGAAGGGTAAATTTGCTCAAAATGGTTTATTTGCCCAAGTTTCTATACTTTTTCCGCAGCACTCCCACCCCGATTCCGAAGGCCTTCTTTCGGAAACTGGAGAGTATTATAATTTCCTTCCTATGGGCGAGGGGGCCCCCTGGAGTCTCGCGGCGCATTCTGTACCTTCCTCTTTCGGGTGGCGGCTTGGCATTGCCAAACTTCCAGTTATATTACTGGGCAGCGGTCCTAGTAACGGTACGCTGGTGGTTCTCTCAGGCTCCCAAAAACAAGGCGGTGACGCTGGAGGCGGCTGTGGTGGGGTCGTTTGCTGCCCTGAGTAACTTGGTCTTCAGAGGGCTGAGGGCTCACTACTCCCTAACTTAATGAAAACCACCTTGAAGGTTTGGCGGGAGGCAAGGGCCATTTATCGAAAACCCCTTCAGGTATCGCCACACATGCCGCTGTGGGGGAACGATATGCTGCCTCACCTACAGACGATCCCAGATCCCTCGGCGTGGGCCTCCAGGGGAGTAGTAAAGTTACGGCAGGTCATGCTAGACGGAAAGCTTATCCCATTTAGGGACCTTAGAACTAAATTTGCCCTTCCAAATTATTTTATTTTTCGCTACTGGCAGCTGCGGCATGCCCTGGGGGCTCAGTTTCCCCAGGGGGTGACATTAGAATCTGACTCAATTGAGTGCCTCCTTATTTCGGAAGTGATGGGGAAACCTCTCTCGACTCTCTATCTGTATCTCACGGTGGCGTATGACACTAAGACAGCGGGCTTCTTGGCCAGATGGTGGGAAGACATCCCAAGTTTAGGGGAGGAGGAGTGGTCTGACTGTGTATCGACGTATATCCCCGCTATGATAGCAGCAAGATCGCTTCATACAACTAAAATTTCTCCATAGAGCGTACTACACCCCCCAGAGGCTATCCCGTATATACCCGGACAGGGAGAATGTCTGCCCTAGATGCAGGTCTGCTCAGGGTTCGTTCTGGCATATGGTTTGGGCCTGCCCCAAACTGGGGTCATTCTGGGAGGGGGTGGTGGAGGAACTGAGCGAGGTATCTGATACACAGATACCAGTGGATCCCATGGTTCTCCTACTTAGTTATTTGGAGGAAGTGGAGGGTGATAGATACTCTAAGCTATGCATTACTTTTTCCCTTTTCTATGCAAGAAGGGAGATACTACTGAAATGGAAATCGGCGCAGGCCCCCACCTGTGAAGCCTGGAGGAAGACAGTCACATCAGTTTTACCGCTATATAAGCTCACGTATGAAAGCAGGCAGTGCCCTAAAAAGTACGATAAAATATGGTCTAGATGGTCTAGCAACTGAGACTACTGTTAGATGTAGGATATGTAGGATTTGTATCATCAGGCGACTTGCCCTCTCTACCTCCCCCCCCCCCCCCGCCCCTTCTCTCATCTCTGCATCTCTCCTTCTGGGTTACCTGGATCGAGACACTGTGTAATGCTGAATTGTTAATAAAATCTTCTGTTAAAAAAAAAAAAAAAAAAAACATCAGCCTACCATATCCTCCCTATCATAGTCCCCTTAGATCAGGGTCACCAACTGAGTCCCCTTTACATTATCTGCTGGCCTCAATCCTGTAGTGGGCCATTGTATACCCCTGGTATTTGATCTCCTACACAGCATCTAGTTGCATATTTTTCTGTGAATCAAGTTAATGCAGTGTAAGCATTGATTCATGCTTGAGGCCTTTGACAGCAATGCAAAATCCAGTGTAAAAAATTGAGCATAGCGAAATCAAAGAGCATCTTTCATGTACGGTTTTGTTCTAACATAGACTTGCTTTTAAGCCTTTGGGTTCTCTTTCAGTGGCGAATTACAGTAAAGACAGAATGGGCAGTTGCCCAGGGTCCCAGACTCCAGATTGACGTATAAGGATGCTGTAGAAGGTCAAGCTCAGTTTTTATTTATTTTTTTATGCACAGCAATATCAGAATAGTGTTCTATGGGACCACCCCTGTTGTGTCTTCAGTCCTCAGAGATGGTCCAATAGAACCCTATGGAAAGTTACTGCACAGGCGGAGACAGGGCACCAAGGATCAGTGGTGGAGTGTTGAAGAGTAGATGCTGCTATTAGGATTGCAAGCTTCATATACATCTGGGGATTTAGCTGCTGGCTTTCCTATGCAAACCCGGGAGCTATGCTTTCATAGCAAAAGGTAACAAAAAGGATCAGTGCACATGGTTTTAAAATAAAGACAGATTAAGGTCATACGTCCTTATTGGCATACAGGTTTTGGGTTAGTGATTGAAGCCAGAGGTTTAGCATGACAGCCAAGTAATTAGCATTTGCTGGGTAAAGAGTCTACAATGCCAGCCAGACTGGGGGCTCCCTCCCGGGAGAGGCCTCCACAGCTCCTCTGCTACATTCTCCACTCTTCCACTCGAACTCTCCTCCCCTCGTGCTGGGCAGATCACTGTATTTCAGGAGGCCTGCCCCTTGCCAATCCAGATTGGGGATCGGTCAGGGCTCCTTAACATACATCAGAAAGTGACACCTCATCCTTCCCCTTTTCTAGAGCCTTCCAGCACCAAAAAGGGAGGAGTATCCAAGGGGTGTTCCTTTTTGCATCTCCAGCCCTCCCTGAACCACTCTCCAGTGCAGATCAAAACAATCAGGCCTGCACTAACTGTCAGGCCTGACTAGATTTTACCTCTCCTAAGAAAAACTCACTACAAAAACACACCTATCACTATGAAGGCGCTACATGTGCAATAAAGCTCATACCTGGAGTTACACTTTAATAACTGATGAATGGGTGAGGGGATGAGCGAAAGGAATGGAAGGGGGGATATTGATGCCCAGAGGTGGTTTTTAATCTAAGACTATAGATAAGCATGAGTTCAGTTATAACCAATCGTGGCAATAGAAATGGAGACTCTGTCAACATTTTACCAATACATTTATTTCCTTATCCGTGTAAGCATTTGCTCTTATTCTGTATCTAGAAAGTGGTACAACATGAATCAGGTGGTACTGACAAACTCTGCATGAATGAAAGGCATGGATTAAATATTAATGAAATCACTGGAATCCTCTGAATGTGAATATATTTTATTCATTCTGATTCACTGCAGCCCACACAGCTCTTCATCTTCAGCAGAATACGGTGAAAACCGGACGGAGATAAACTTGTGCGACGTGCAGTCTTTCCAGGAGGCAGCTCTAAACATTTCTTAAAGGAGCTATAATCCTGTAGTGGAAGGTGCTTTATATGATGGAGCTGTGAATAGTGTTTAACTATGTCATTGAAATGGAGCTCACAAACAAAGCATGATAGTGCTAAGATTGTGTTTGTTAATAATCTTTCAGGAGTTTTTTTTAACTACTTAAGGATTTTTAAAAGGGTGCAGATCTTGTAGCTTTTCTGATCAGAGTACTGAGAGGGCACCTGGTGATTATAATGAAACAGACCCTCCCATTACAATCAATCTGCAAAGGACATGGCGACACAAACAGCTATTTCTAAAGAACAAACAAAGTTTGTTAAAATCCCTGCATATTTACATTGATTACCCAGAGGGGATTTATATTTTATCAGCAAAAGTGGAGTTTTTTTTACCAACCCACCCCCCACCCCCAGATTAATTTGACTCTTAACCCATCTTATTTCTGGGTTGAGCACACATAACTTATTCACAAAGAAAATCGAGTGGTGTTCTACAGTAACTCACCGAACGCCACCACTGGATTCTGTGCCGCCATCTTTTTTGGTGATGCCATCAGGGAGCCAGATGTTTCTTCCAGGTTCTGGCAGCTGGCCCCTTGACGAGGCTTTACTGCTCATGCACAGTTTATTCTACACAGCCTCAAAGCCTGCTTGGATATGTGTGTATCCCTGTAGGCTTGGCGCAGGGGGGGATTTCTTTCTTGGCTTGGTGATAATGGCGGAAGTTTTGAGTAGCTTAGCTAGAATATGTATTTTGTTACTAAAGCAATCATTGCTCTTATAAGTAATATATGTGACAGTCTTAAAAGTTCATAGAAATTGGGAAACCCAATGTGAATGGGTAGCGAGAAATCTTTGAATGATCTGCAAATCATCAGGTCATTTGCTTCTTTTATTAAAGTAGTATTAAGCCCCCTGCCTTCTTTAGTTTAACACATTGAGAACAATAAAACAAACTTTCCCCAGCATTTGCTTTTAATTCTTACCCCACCACTTGCAGTTTACACCTTCCAATGTTGCTTGCTCCTTCTCTCTCTGTTTCTTCCCTGAACTTCCCGTTTCACAGGAAAGATTTAACAGTAGACTGTATCCAGCCAGTCTGTTTTTCAGGGGAGGGAGCAACAGTTGAGTGTCTTGCCATCCTAGATTATGGAGCTGTGTGTTTCTATTGAAGCACACAGTGTAGGGAGACACAACTCTAGTCCCTGCATGCAAGGGTGGCTCCATAGGACGCTGAAAGAGAAAGGAGCCACCCCAAAACGGGAAACTTGGGGCAATGGGCATGGCACCAGTTTAAACTGGAACATAGGCAATGATCTAAAGATAAATTAGCTGCATACTCAATAAGTGATTCAATCAGCTGCTGAAAATGTTTAAAATACTGAGGATTTAACCACTTCCCATCCCTTTGCCATTTATAAACGATGGGTTAAAGTGGTTATACCAGGATCATGACTGCAGCTACAGTCACTACATGCTGTAGATCAGACAGCACTTGTTGCAGGGTCTGCTGGGCTGAAATAGAGCCGTTTGGCGCCATTTCCGGCGCGGGCAGGTGCACGTGTGGGAGCGCGCGGGAGCGTTCAAACAGTCCAAAACTGTACTTTTTGCAGGATATTCTTCTAACAATTGTTTTTATCAGCTGACAATTCTGCACACCGTAAAAGTAATCCTATACAGTTGTTAAATTACTTTTACAGATGGTGGAAGGGGGCCCCCACCGCCACCTTTACCATGCTCTCCTGTTCCATCACGGAGCCCGGTAAGGATACGACCACCACCATCCAGTTCCTGAGACAGTGAGAGGAACTGATGTTGTTCCTCCCACTGTGTGATGTCAGAAACCGGAAGTGACAAGGATTTTGTGTTAACAAGCCTTTACCGGCTTATGAATGCATCTGATCAAACTGATCACAAAAACTGATTACAGGGTTACTAAACCCACAACAGTAAAATCAGTCTGTATATGCAGTAAAGCATGCTTGTTATACTCACTGTGGAACCTAAGGGGTTAATCCTCTGTGTTGTGTAAAAAGGCTGTTTGATCCAGTCTTCTCGGTTCTTCCCCTTCTTCCACTGTCCCCAATCCATCTCCTGATAGATCAGAGGCTAGGGACAAACTGCACATGCTCAGTTTGGTGTGTATTGCTAGAGAGTTTTATTTTTTTTCTAGGGAGGGTGCATGTGATCAGCACTGGGCCAATCAGCACTATTCAGACAGAGGGTCAGGGGTCCTGCAGCCTGACAGGACAATTGGAGAAGAATGAAAACGCCCCCTACAAGCTTTAACCAGGCACTAATAGAAGTCACAAGACTGCTGTATACTGCTAATGAGAAAAGGTATTTAGCAGTTTAAATTTACTAAAACTATTGCATTTCCATGTTCTGTGTACTGTGGGAGACCAGATATGGTGAATGCAGGTTCCTGGGTTTAGTAACACTTTAAAGCGGAGTTCCACCCGAAAGTGGATCTTCCGCTTTAAGGGAAGGTGACCCCCCGACATGCCACAATTGTCATTTTTTTTTTTGGGGGGGGGGGGGACCAGGGACCCTGTTGTCCACTTCCTCTCCTAGAGCTGCGGCTCCGGAAGGAAGTTCACCTTCCTCCCCGTCCCTCTTGGTGATCTTCTTGGACATGTCACAGGTCCCTGAAGACACGCTGGCCATTCACAAGGTTCAGTGCGACTCACGCATGTGCAATGGTTGCCCAGCTTTGAAGCCAATGCTGGGCGCCCACAGTTGTGATGCCGGCGCCACCGAGGGGAGGGGGAGAAGAGCGAGCCCTTGGGCGACCGCATCGATGGACAGTGGGACAGGTGAGTGTCCGATTGTTAAAAGTCAGCAGCTACATTTTTTGTAGCGGTTGACTTTGAACTGGGTGGAACTCTGCTTTAAAGTGCATTTTTTCATGAAAATTTGTGTTTAGCAAACCTCTGTGCAAATATCGTGTGACATAAAAAAAAAAATTGCAAGCATTTTATTCTCCAGGGTCTCTGCTTAAAATATATATATAATGTTTGGGTGGAACTGGTTAATATCACGTTAACATACTCCTCTGCAACCTATAGTTGTTAGTAGGTCTAAGGGGAGATTGTATAACCAGATTGTATTTTGTATGTCAGCTCTGTAATATTAAAGAATAATACCTCAAGTGTCACAGGCCCACACACAGGAGAGCAACAACTGACGCTTGCACAACTCGTTCTGACTATCATCCACAGTAGAGAAAAATCTGACAACTGCGCTCAGCAGTCGGTCTTTAGTGTAGTACAAAGTGGTATACACACAAAACATAAAAGAAAATGCAATACATTTCAAAGCAACCCCGCTTACTTATGGGATCACACTGATCCAACTGTCTAACTTAAAATGATCCACGCGGCCTTGTCTTAGAGCTGTAGATAATGCATTATAAAGGTACTGGGTTGTATGACTCCAGACAGATTATACATACTTATACTCTAACCACATGTGTCAAACACGAGTGCAAGCCCATAAGGGGGGGGGACATGAGTGTTGGTTTTTACTGCACGATTTCAAAAGCGCAAGTCACTTTGAGCTGGGACTATTTGTATGGACTTATATATACACTTTCTTTTGCAAAGGATATGCTTTTTGCATATAGGCAATATGCACTTTAGCACTATGAGCATATTTGTTGATTAAGGTCACATGTTGTACGCTAGGAGGATAGTGTTCATTTTGAATTGACTTGTATCCTTATATTGTAGTTAAAGGGACAGCACAAATATACAGTATATAATGTATATATATATGTATTGTGGGTGATTAGCTCATGGGGATCAGATTTCTGGAGGAACGGAGTCAGCGCGCAGGCAATTTTTCCTTAAAAATCTGGCGGCTTGCCAGGTTTATTAATAAAGTAAGGTTTTCAGGAAAATAAAACAAAAATAAGTTCTTGCCATCTGGCGCTAAACTAAACAATATAGTTTCCTCACTATACGGTGTGGGGCTGGCCCTGACACCCACAAAACATAAGCAAAAAGGCAAACCTTGTCTTTCAAAGTCCCAACAGACACAGAGCTCTCTCTCAGATCCCTCTCTTGGAGTTTCAGACCAGAGCTTCAGTGAGATCTCTTCCTGGTCATTAAATGCAGCTGAAGAGGGGTTTGGGTGGACCAGAAATTCCGGGCCAGAACCAGCTCTGCCACGATGGCTGGCAAAACGCGGGTCGGACTCTCACTAGTCCACTCCAAGTGCAAGCATGCGAGGCAACATACCGCCCGTTCAGTCTCATTATCACACCTTGCATAAAACGTCAGTGTGTATATATATATATATATATATATATATATAGGTTTTAATTTTGCTTTTTATTTATTTAAATTATTTCATTATGTATATGTCTTTTTACTTGGTTGCACAGTATTTTGCACATATGAATTGTTGGTTTACTGGACTGTTTTACACTTTATGGCCACCTTAGATAGATGTGGCCAATCTTGGTATTGGGATGCACGTGTTTTATTCAGTAATTCTTATGAATAATGTGATTTGACCCATAAATCATTAACCACACTTTTGTTAAAGGGATAGTGCACGTTATTAGCACATATTTTACACGGTACTGTCAACCATTTTCCTAAAGGCATAGTGCACACTTTTCACATGTTGTTGGGCAGCGACACCCATACCTCCCTGTTTGTTCATTTTTCATATTTTCCACCTTTAGTGGGAAACTGGGTTAGGGCAGCAGCCAAAGCATAGGTCCTAAGCACGGAATCCAATATCCATTCATTTAACTCTAACCACATGTGTCAAGCACAAGGCCTGTGGGATGAATCTGGCCCTCCAGGCCATTTTATGTGGCCCTTGCAGAGATTAGGGATATGCAGCAGCTGCAGGAGAGGTGCAAGGCTCTCTTGCAGCTGCTGCACCTCCCTAATCTCTACCCCCACCTTGTCTCAGCAGATGGCAGCAGAGAGGAGGACAGAACTCCTGTGACAGATCCTGTGCTTCTCTGTGCAGCCACAAAGAGCCTAGTCTCTGCCACAACCCCCCCAGCCTCAGCAGTCAGCAGCAGAGAGAGCAAACTCCTCCTACAGATCCTGCGTCTCTGTGCAGCAGCCTCCGTCTCTGCCTCCACTGGTCTCAGCATTTCTGCAGACTTTGGTAGCTGGCTCTATCCCTCCTCTGGTCCCTGCACTTTCTGCTTCCCAGCTCTGCTTACCAGCAGCAGCATATGGGTAATGGAAGGTGGGGAACTTTTCACTTCTGATGGTGGGGGGTCTATAGATAGTACTGGAGGGCGACCATAATGCTGATGCAGCCTACAATGAATTGGGTTTGACACCCCTGCGCTAACCTATGATGATACTGTATGCTGTGAACAAGAAATTCTATTACTGGATAAAAATATCGGTGTGCCTAATGTCTCTCCAAAATTTGTATGTATATATTTAGCTTGGAAATATATTAATTTAAGTGTGACAGATTCATTACCAGAAGCATTTCTCGTAGACTGATAATTCATTTTGAGGAAAGAAAAAAAAAAGACTTGGATGATGAACAATTAACAGCAAATCCTCAGACAGCTCGCTACTGAGGACGGTGGAGACTGATATCCTGTACTGTGCTGCTAAGGGATAATTGCTGATCTGTATCAAAATTGCTACAGCTTCCGATATTTCCAAATGGTTTGGCATATTAGGAAACATGGCAATAGAAATATAAAACTGTTTTATAATATCAAACTATAATGAGAATATATAATGGTTTTGGGGTTCATTTAAATTTGCAAACTGATTTCTTTTTTATATATTTTTTAACCCCTTTCTGCCCCCCCCCCCCCCCGGGCCTTTAAGTAAGTGAATGAAGGGAGACAGAGGCGGGCTTTTCCATTAAGTGACCACTGTGATTGGCTGTCACAACGTTTCCTATCCGAAATGATGATTGGGGACTGCCCGTGACTGCATAATCACTGTGTTGGGAGTGCGCAGTAGATGCGCACTTAGCACAGGAAACCGTTGCATACTAGCACATTATGTGAAACTTGTCTTCAGTGATGCACGGTCACCACTGAAGGCGATTCCATCTTCACCCAGTCTTCCTTCCAGATTCGCGGACTGTGTGAGTGGCTGGAGCTGCGATTACATTTACGGCACAGGATTCTGAAGGAATGGCCCAGGCGGCTGTTCCTTCAGAGCGCATGGTCCGGTGTCAACATCTGCATGTACTGTAAATATCTAATAAACTGTGCACATTTATGAGATATTTACAGTACCTATAGGTAAGCCTTACTAGGTAAAAATTATGCATGGGAATTTATTATAAACTTTAATATACTGTATATATTTTTGTTATACAAATATGGGTGGCCCCTTGAAAAAGGAATCCCAAAGCAATAAGGGTTTGCTTTGCAACAGCAGAATTTGCTTCCTTTCGGACACTTTGTCTCTAATTGAATATTCCAACAGAGCATACTGATTAGAGGGGGTTGATATTGAGATGAGTTGCCCCAACAGGAGCCTAGTTGTTGGCTGTTCAGATGCAGAGTGTTCCATGAAAAGGAAGAAAAAGTCACATGCTCCTGCATACTGGGAAGGATTTCTCAGGGTCCTGGCGGGTGAAAACAGCAGCAAGGAAGCATAGGGGAGTTAAGTATCATCAATAGGGCATGCTATGCAGCATACTTGTTAGCTCTGAATGGGGAGCAGATTCACTTTCAAGCGGAACATTCTCAGTCAACATTAACTATTTTTAATACTTAAACTGCTAGCATTAGTAAATAGTTAAGAAGGTATACTATATTTGTTTTAAACTTTTTTTAAAAAAAAATGTTTTACAGTTCTTCAGCTGCTTTCTGGGTTTAGGTCTAGGCAGAATTATACTGTTCATCCACTGAGCCGTTATAGGCATTTTTTTTTTACATCTAGAGAAGGGTTTTTTCAGCTAAGTACACCCTCCTGCCTGCATGCCTGATCCAAAGGCCGATGGATCCCAGGAAGTTAACGCTACATGAACCATCTGCCCTTACTTAGATGCTAATGGGTGTTTTTTAAAGTGATTTCTCAACAAAATAAAGCATGAATACCTGAATGGATGGATGAGCTTGCTTTGAATTTTAAAAATAAACTGGGTTTTTGGTTTGTGGTACTCAGACAGTTAAATTCCACTTTAAGGGCCAGTTCACACCATAGAAACGCAGTCCAGATGCGTTCCAGGTGCTTTTCTGCAGGCACATTTTTGATGCAGTCCAGTGCTTTTTCCCCCCCTCTCTTTTCTTAACCTTAAGGGCCAGTTCCGGTGCATTTTTATGCTTTCTGGTGCATTTCTGGTATGTACGGGTGCGTTTCTGGTACGTTCTGGTGCGTTTTTACGCTTTCCGGTGTGTTTCTGGTACGTTCCGGTGCATTTCTGATACGTTCCAGTGTGTTCAGTTCAGCGCATGAAAAAATGCAGCATGTTCTACTTTTTTTCTGGAACTGTAACGCACTGAAACTGACCGCACTGGCGTGAACTATGCCGTGAAAACCATATAACCTACTTTATATAACCTTAAAAAAAACGCACCGGACTGCATGTGGTGTGAACTGACCCTAAGGGCCCTTTTACCTCCCCCTGCAGCTAACATGCTCTATCTATTCTTTCCCCTACCTAATATCCCCAAGCCCCCCACAGCACTCTACAGCTAACTCCTCTAGCTACAGCAACTGGAACAAGGTGGCATGAATTTCTGATTGTATTTGGTTGATCTACTGTAAGAAGAATGAAGGATCTGGCTCAGCTCATACTCATAGATCAGAAAACAGCAATATTTTAATTTAAAACCATGCTTCCAAATTATCAGGGTGTTCTTTTTCCCACACTTTGCACCTTATTTGTTTGCAAAACTTTACCAAATAGGGGAAGAGTGTTTTAGTGAAAAAAAACATTTTTTGCTGATTTTATATATACATGTATATCTTTGGTAGGTAATGTTGTTTTCCTTTTCATTGCAGGGTTTGTAGACTTTGTGCAGGCACCACAATTAGAATGACTGAGCCTATATTTTTTTCCCATCATAAATCAATCTTTTCATTATCCAATTTATTGAACCGACCACTTAACCAAATCAAAGTCCTTTTTATATAACTCACTTTTCACAGATGGTTCAGCTAATGAGATATTAACAAGCAGTCAATCTAGTAATCATCTTGCAGAGTTCATTAAATGTGAACTGCAAACCCAACAAGGCTAAATAAATAAAGATCACAACGTTTGATGTGCTTCACAGGTCTTCCGAAGATATTTTGCAGGCACAAAAGAAAAGATGGATTTCAATTTGATGGTGGGCCAAATGTGAGTCGGTTGCAGACCATGTTGGAACTAATGGTTTATCATATAGTTTTGGCCCAAAAGCAGCTTCTGTAAAATAAAAAATATAAAAAGATCCAGCATATATGGGACTTTAAGGGTGCCAAATTATATTTACATATATACCACTGTTAACATTTCCATAAATGTACAGCATGGTCTAGCCAAGCATGACTTCCTTTATGGGTTGACTATTTATTCCATAATTTTAAAATGTGTTTCACAGTGTATTGGTGACCTTCCCACCCTACTGACTACGTTCACATCTTTTATTACATTCAAACCAAATAGTTTGCAAGATTCTAGAGGGCAATGGCGGGAGGATTTCAAAGCTTTTTACTATGGCGCATTTTGTGGAACCACTCTGTTCTGTGAAACACTTTGAAGGACCTAGGTGGTATCCCCCTCATAAAAGGAAGGGGGGTAACCTTTGTCTGTAGCTCATGATAAGCTATGCATAAACCCTATATTGGAAGAAACAAAGACTTAAGAACTGTGTGCAGCTGAGTGTAACCACTTCCAATTGTGCACTAGATTAACATGCCACACATAAGTCCCTCCAGGTAGGGCCGACTCGTTTGTGCTAGATTTTCTGTTATTCATAATTTGAGAATTGGTGGTGTCCATCTGTATGATTCTGGCTACACAGATCTATAGGCTTCTGAAAAAAAAATCAATCAATCGCACAATTAAGCCCCGAAAACGAGTTCTCTACAGGTAGAGAACAGGAGCTGAAGCCATCTTTTACCCATATCATTCACCTTTATGCAACAGGGAGTCGTGTCTGTGTGTGGGCAGCCACTATTTTGTTTTAGTCTACTAGAACCTGACAAGCCGATCCCGTCTGCTTTGCACCAGTTCACATGCTGATCTAACCGGTAGGGGGGCAATTTCTATTTTTATTGCTTTGGGCTACACATCAATAAACCCTGTCTTTAGATTTAAAAATACTTCTGTCAAGTGGTTATAAATGCTGTTTATAACTCAATTGGGGAAATTTCACTGTGCTTCCTATCTCCATGACCACAGGAGAAGAAATAAGAGTAGTAGTTGTATCCAAGAAAGAAAGATAGTATTAACCTGACTGTCTCTGTGATAGAAGGCAATCCTTACCCGTTTCACAGACAAAGTATTTTGTTGCAGTCTGTGTCCCCACTGGAGAGATTTCACTTCACTTCCATGAGGAAGCTGTTGTCTGTGCTTAGGCCAATCATTTGTGGCCAGGAAATTCCTTGTGTGGCTGTGGAGTGGGTAATGCTTTGGTTATATATATTTGGCCCAGTACAAGTGACTGCTTTCTGGTGGGCTTGCTCGAGGGGTTCAGAACACAAGTTAATCCCAATTTCCAAGGTAAGCCCAAAGCTATAGGGACACATACAGGTAGTGGTCAATCGAGAAACTGCACTACAACCCATAAGGGACATGAAAGTGACGGGTAATGCTTTGGTTGTGTATATTTGGCCCAGTACAAGGGACTGCTTTCTGGTGGGCTTGCTCGAGGGGTTCAGAACACAAGTTAATCCCAACTTCCAAGGTAAGCCCAAAGCTATAGGGACACATACAGGTAGTGGTCAACCGAGAAACTGCACTACAACCCAGAAGGGACATGAAAGTGACGGGTAATGCTTTGGTTATATATATTTGGCCCAGTACAAGTGACTGCTTTCTGGTGGGCTTGCTCAAGGGGTTCAGAACACAAGTTAATCCCAACTCCCAAGGTAGGCCCAAAGCTATAGGGACACATACAGGAAGTGGTCAACTGAGAAACTGCACTACAACCCAGAAGGGACATGAAAGTGACCTGCTACAAGCCTTTCACAAATCTAGGAAATCCAAACTGATGTAAAAGTAAATATACAAAGGGGAGAGGCATTTTGACTTTTTAAGTAAAAGCTGATATGTGCATATTTTTTCTGCAACTTTTTCTCTGATCATTTTTACATGTTTTTTTCACTATGCTTGGGCCTTTTTCCATTATTTTCTCAATCTGAATTGTTCAAGCTTGTGACAGGCTTATATTACAGGTAATGACATCTGACAAGTGCTGAATTGAGAGAGATAGGAGGGAGTGTTGTGTCTCATTTACCTGGCATATGAGTTCCACACAAAAAAACAATGCCCAGATAAGCCTCTCTTCGTACAATTAGCATACAATCAGTTTTGGTCCCATCTTATAGTTCTATTCATAAATATGTATTGAAGTATTCAGCTTTAGAATGTTATATTATCTGTACCAAAAAATAAGCCACGCTCACCAGATATAATTTGACATCACATTATAAAGGTGTAATAGTGTAATGTAAGCAATTGGTGGCAACCACAAAAAGCTTCCTGAGGTTGACAGACCCTTTCTGTGATTGTTCAGGCAATATTATTTTTATGGTGACACCATATCCACGCTGAGTCCAGTGTTTCAGACATTTGATGTGGGTATCCATGTTCTGGGTCATTGACTAACTTATTACTAGTGAACAAATATGGAAGACAGAGTTATGGATTTGTGATGTAATCGTTTCAAGGAATGCCTGTGCCACAGTAAGGATAAGTTGGATAAAAGGATATCCTTAATGCAGAACAGGCATTCCTTGAGTAAGAGTAAAGCTTCATACACACGAGTTGACGATCATATACAACAGGTCGTATGAACGACCGTTGTATATGAAATCGATCGTTCGTACGCACGATTAGAACAGCCGACGTATGACGGTCGTACAACGGGAGTTATATGAGCAAACTAGAAAACTTGGTAGTACCAACCAGTGGTCATACGACCGTTGTATCGTGTGTACAGAGAAGTTGGTCCAACAAGTTGTATTGTGCAAAACACGCATGCTCAAAAGTCAGGAATGGCCGGATGCTAATTACATGCGCCTGAACTTTATCTTTATACATTCACTACGTTCAGCTTGGTCGTACGATCGTGTAGTGCATGTCAGTATGCTAGATACGTGAACAAGTGATAATGCGCTCAGGCACACAACAAACTATTAGATATGAAACCACAATGTGAAAATGTCCAGCAAAGTGAAATTTTCGGTAAGCCGCTATAATACAATTAAACAAATTGGTAATTAAAAATCAGAAGAGGGAAATTATAGCGCTCAACCTACAAAGATTCAAATAGTCCAAATAATTTGTCCAGTAAATGGGTATAAAGACCTATGTGTTATAAGTCTCCAAGGTAAGTGTCTATGAGTGAACGTTGTGTGGATGTTTACATCAGAGAAGGTATCCAAGAATATCCAAAGAATATCATGTGACAAATAGGGAGGCGGATGGAGTATATCCACATAAGTAAGGTTAGAGGCTTACCAGACACCAGGTTATTCAGGCACCGAACAATCAGGGGAACCCTGAAGGTTGTGGAGGTGAAGGATTCCGTCACACACTCCGGGGATGTTCACGGCTCTCAGTCGTCCGAGAGCTGGATATATCTACAAAACACATAGCTGCTAGGATAATGGTACATTCCACATGACAACATGACTTCCGGCTTCTCAACTGGAAGTGCCGCTTGGAACGCACGCAGGCGACGGATATCAAACAATATGTGGTTAGTCCCGTTTTAACTTTATTCTAACCCAATTTTAAACATATTTGACCGTTGTTACAGTTTCGGGTGATTGATTTCATCCAGTCTCCTGCTTTATAAATGCACATTTGATACCGCATGGTTATCACTTCTGGTTCCGCCGGAAGTACTGCTGGAACGCACGCCGATGATCGGTGGGCAGTGACACATGTGTTTCCAATAATGGTTTATGTCAGCTATATATGGTGCAGCATTTCACGGGGATGGTAACCCCAGATGACGTATTTGGATACGAAACGCGTCGGGAACCTACCTCTCTGAAGTGCTGCTTTTTGTATCAATACTCTTACATTAGATTTTTAATAAATATACCTCAAATCTAAGAGGTTTTACACTATTTGGAGTCTCTCTTATCCCTTCCGGTTATACATCCTCTCGGAGACATCTGGTTAGACTTACCCCAAATCCACCATCACTAAGGGTTGATGGTGACGGACCTGTCTTACAAGCAAGACCTACAAAAATCGATCTGGAGTGTGTGACGTACTATCCCTTGAGTACCACTGGAGACCCGGACTTACATCCCATTCAGCAGGATATCTTGGAGCATCTACAGGCCAGCCGTGAGGAATCCCCCCCCCCCGACTGAGACCCATGAACATCCCCGGAGTGTGTGACGGAATCCTTCACCTCCACAACCTTCAGGGTTCCCCTGATTGTTCGGTGCCTGAATAACCTGGTGTCTGGTAAGCCTCCAACCTTACTTATGTGGATATACTCCATCCGCCTCCCTATTTGTCACATGATATTCTTTGGATATTCTTGGATACCTTCTCTGATGTAAACATCCACACAACGTTCACTCATAGACACTTACCTTGGAGACTTATAACACATAGGTCTTTATACCCTTTACTGGACATGTTATTTGGACTATTTGAATCTTTGTAGGTTGAGCGCTATAATTTCCCTCTTCTGAGTATGCTAGATACGACAGCCAACATACGATTTGGTCCATTCGGTCGCACGACCGTCGAACCGTGTGTACGAGGCTTTAGCGTTTAATTAAATGCCTTGCCTAATAACAGGTGTGACATCACTCATTCATATGCACCATGGGGTAGAAAAGACCTTTATATACACACCATTTATGGATAAGGTACCCTTTGGGTAGTTCTAATACTGGAACTTATTTACGATTTTGCTGTTGATGGAAGGTGAAGGGCACTTCTGGATCACCGCTGTGGCACAGCGAATTGTCCCAAAGGAAAAGGTGGGCTCATTCAAGGAGGGTTTAGACACCAGGGCAGCACTCCCAACGAGCAGCAGCAGACTCTAGAGAAACAGGGTAAACACAAAGAAGGCGCCTCTAAGTGCAGTATAAACAATTTAATTACAGCCAAAGGGTTAAAAACACTTACTGGAAAGTGGTAATTGACAGGCACATCAATAACTCCTGTGAGAGATGCAGTCCAGCGCTGAACGGGATCCTGGGCATGAGTCCTGTCTGCAGATGTGATTACAGCCCATCCGACCAGCGGGGAGTGTAGGCAGAGAGGGTCCTCAGTTTGGATTCGAGGCGGGGGACACCAGGAAGCATCTGTGCAGCGAGCACAGAGCGCCAGACCGGCTTGTGATGACAGAGGAAGTGCTCCCGGGGCCGGCGTGGAACTCATGGAACCGAAAATGACGTCAGGGGGCGGGGCGCGTTTCAGAGCGAATCAGTGGCTCCTTCCTCAGCCAATGGGCTGGATGGCTGTGATTACTTCCTTTTTATTTTAGCTGTGGGCGTGACCCTGGGCAGGGCCAGCCTCAAAGTGTCAGCAGAGAAGGACTTGTACAGGGGGATACATGACCAAAACACAGCAGAACATGGATAAGTGGGGGACAAAGAAACAAAGAGAAAAAAAACAGAAAAAGCAACACAAGGGTACATTCATAAAATTGGTGGTACATCGGATCTCTATTTGAATACTTTTGTGGGGATGCCACCACAAGCATGGGAGTGCTAGACAGCCTGTGTAAGGCTATAGAACAGTGCACAAAGGAGCTGATATATTTGTAAGGCACTAAAACCTTACTACCTATGAGTGTACCTTCACGTCACCCTATGCCAATACATGCATAATTGGGCATTTTGCAACCTCTCAATGTTGTGCTTTTAATGCCATCTCCCGGAAATGGGTAAGGGTACCTGTCAAAAACAGGTACACCCCTCCCCCCTTCCCCCAAAATCTGGCACCGAAGGAGATCAGCGGAAGTTCCACTTTTGGATGGAACTTCTCTTTAATGACTTCAGCTCCTGAAGGTTTTACTCACTTCCTGACCAGCCCATTTTTTGCGATACTGCACTGTGCCGCTTTTGACAATTTCGCGGTCGTGCGACGCTGTACCCAAATAAAATGTTGTCTTTTTTCCCCCCACAAAAAGAGCTTTCTTTTGGTGATATTTGACCACCTCTGCGGTTTTCTTTTTCCACTATAAACGAAAAAAATGTTGAAAAAAAAAAACAATATTTTTTACTTTCTGCTATAAAAAATTCTTAATAAAAAAATATTTAAAAAATCAAATTTCTTCATCAATGTAGGCCAATTTTTATTTTGCTACATAATTTTGGTAAAAAGAAATCCCAAAAAGCATATATTGATTGGTTTGCTCAAAAGTTATAGCGTTTACAAACTATGGGATAGATTTTGGGACTTTTTATTTTTTACTAGTGATGGCAGTGATCAGCGATTTTTAGCCAGACTGCGACATTGCGGCGGACAAATCTGACACTTAGTGACATTTGTGGGCACCAGTGACACCAATACTATGATCAGTGCTAAAAAAATGCACTGTCACTGTATAAATGACAATGACAGAAAAGGGTTTAGGGGACAATCAAAGGGTTAACTGTGTTCCCTGGCAGTGTTTTCTTACTGTGTGGGGGTGGATGCACTCGAGGAAGAGAGACATCTGTGTTTCCGATTAGCAGGACTCACAGATGTCTCTCTACCTGTCTGACAGAAGGACAATGTGCCTTGTTTACATAGGCAGACCATCCTTCTTTCTCTCCAGTGAGTGATCATGGGTGGCAAGCGGCCGTCAGACTCCTGCTGTGTCCAATCACAGCGGGAGCACAGCTTCGGCAGTGTGCGCGCGCCCCAGATCCGTGCACGAGAATCACGTACCGGTACGTGATTTTGCACTTAAGGGCCGTCCTGCCGCAGTAAATGTATGTGAGGCTGACCTAACAAAAATACTTATTGCGCATGCCTGCCATTGCTAGCGCTTGTGCATTGCAGCGTCCAATAATCTGACAAGTAGATTGTTAGTAGTTAAGTAAAGGAAAAGTTGTGGAACGCATTAGTGGTGGAACGCATTAAGTATTTTTTGGGTGCAGCAAGATGTCCACTGCCGAAATCTGATTACAGGCTTGCTGCGACCGAGTGAGGGTGTCCAAAAATGTCAGTCGGCTGTTTATGACTATAAGTTTGGCGCTGAGCAGTGTGGGGTGTACCAAGATGGCTGTCGCCACCTTCTGACTACAGGCTTTCAAAATTAAACAGCAAAAAGGTCTCATGTTTCAAAAAACTGTATATAAGCATATATGCTAACTTTATTGCTATGAGTGTGAAATTCAAGACTTGGCTGGGTATAACAAGATGTCCACTGCTGCCTTCTGACTGCAGGTGTTCTGTCGTATTAGCAAATCTGCTAGTAGTGGAGTGCATACGCAGTAAGTATTTTTGGTAAGTTAGCTGATGGAACATCACTTCCGTTACCTGATCTGACAGGTATGCTAATATGACAGAACACCGGCTTAAGTCTGCTGGAAATGTACACCTTGCTTCAAAAATCTGATTATTGATTGCTGAGACACACTGGAGGCTTTCAGGCCTTTAATCTATTTTTTGCTATGTATGTCTAAGGATGGGAGTTCTGTTAGATTACAGTCAGGGATCACACTATACTAAGGGTCTTTGACGAGACCATGTGGCTTCCATATAGATTTTAAAATATATGCAACTAACGCCACTTTTTTTATTAAGTATTTAAGGAGTGCTCCTTTAAAAAGGAGCCTCAGCCAGGTTCCAAAAAAATTAAGTCAGCAGCTCCAAAAACTGTAGCTGCTGAATTTTAATAAACAGGCACTCACCCATCCAGGGATTGAACGCTGTCCTCATCCAGGCTGGTGAGCCTGGGTGAGGCTCTTGGATTGAAGGTGGATTGAACGCTGTCCTCACCCAGGCTGGTTCTTTGGGCCCCCTATGTTAACTGTGGGAAGCCGGCTTTGACTCCTTGTGGCTTCCTAATGCACATGTGCATGCTGCACTGCACCCTGTGAATAGTCCCACAGCCTCCTGGGACCTGTGATGTATCCTAGAAGGTTGTGGGAAGGGAGGAGGGTCCGTACTTCCGCTCGGATTGCCTAGGTGATCTGAGCGGAAGAGGGAGCAGGTACCTGCCACCTGAACTCTATTTACTGTGTAGAACGGGATGTTGAAGTATTTTTTAAAAATGGTGGCTGATTACATAGCAGAACCATGGCTGTTGCTTTCTTAACAAATGTAATGCACCAAAAACCACAGTACATGCTCAAAGTACTAATTATACATGTGAAGTACGCATTTAAGTGTAATTAAAAGGCCTGTTCTGGCCAATGTAGAATGCTGTGAATGCAACCTAAGATGTGGTCCCATACAATGAAACATTTTGTTGTAAGCTGGTGACTTGTACTCTACTTGGGAAATACTAGAACCATACTACAAACAGATATGCAGACCATTCTAGAAATTGTCGGGTAAACAATTTAAGCAGAGCCCTCTTAACCCTCTTCTGTTGAATTGTATTGTTGTAACTGTACTATCTTCCTTTACCTGGTGACTACCAGACACCACTGGTCGAGATTGACAACCCTTGCGGCAGCATGGCCCATTCAGTGGGAGTTGTACCTTCACTGCTTCATGAAGCTCTAGTGGGGAGGGATTTCCCCATTTTTGGAGGTTGTGGGAAGGCACAGAGAGCCTGGAGGAAAGAGCTCCCCCTGCTGAGGAGGCACAGGAGTTCGCACCTTAGCAAGACAGAGGAAGAAGGAGACCCTCTTCCTTTTCCTGTAATGGCTCGGGAGCCGGAAGATAGCTCCCAGCAGATGGCTAATGTCCCAGACCATGTCTCTGTCCCTGACCGTGAGAGTGAACTGAATGAAGTCCCTGACTTAGAGGTCCGTAGAGAGGACTTCTGTACAGAACAACTACGGGATGTCACTCTCCTTAGAGTCAGAGAAAATGTGAAGGTGATGGATGGGGAACCTGTGGACCCTAATTGGGTGTCTTTTCCCTACATGGTGCTTAGAAATGATTTGTTGTATCAGGTGGGGAAACACGGAGAGGACGAACTGGAACAGCTAGTGGTTCTCAGACCAGTGCTAGATCTGACTCATAGTCATGTACTGGGGGGACATCTGGGTATGGAGAAAACCAGGGAGAGGATAACCCAGAGATTCTTCTGGCCTGGGCTGTATGCAGACGTCAAAGAATACTTTGAGCCATGCCCTGAGTGTCAAATGATGGCCTCATCACCCCATTTTCATAGTCTTCTTGTTCCACTTCCCATAATTGAAGTGCCATTTGAGTTAATTTGCATGGATCTTGTGGGATCAGTAGTAAAATCTGCCCCGGGACACCAGAACATCCTGCGACCCGCTATCCTGAGGCCATACCCTTGCGGAATACCTCCGCTAAGACTATTGCCAAGAAACTGGTCCAGGTGTTTAGTCGGGTGGGGATCCCTAAATAAATCTTGACGGATCAGGGTACCCCGTTCATGTCCAGAATGATCAGAGAATTGTGTAAATTGTACAAAATCTCACATCTCCGTACCTCTGTTTACCACCCCCCAAACTGATGGACCCTCAAGAGTATGCTAAAAAGGTGGTGGATAAAGATGAGCTAAATTGGGATTTTTTGCTGCCGTACCTCAAGTTTGCCATACCAGAGGTTCCGCAGGTGTCTATGGGGTATTACCCCTTTGAACTCTTATATGGTAGACATCCCAGGGGGCTACTAGATGTTGCAAAGGGGACGTGCGAGGGTGAGGCCACCCTATATATAAGCGTCATAGAGCACGTCTCCTTGATGCAGGATCGAATCACAGCTGTCCTGCCACTTGTATGAGAGCATATGGATCAAGCCCAGGTGGCCGAGAGAAGGGTTTACAATCTGGGTGCCAAAACCCAAACTTTCAACCCCAGGGACAGAGTACTGGTGCCAGTCCCCACGGTCGAAAGTAAATTCTTGGCAAAGTAGCAGGGTGCCTTTTGAGATTAGGGGAAGAGCAGGGGAAGTAAACAAAAAGTTTACCAGCCTGGGAAAAGGAAACTGCAGCAGATTTACCACGTTAATCTCCTAAAACCGTGGAAAGACAGGGAGAGTTTATTGGCAGTGCTCATGCCCCAAAAGGACAGGTTACCCCTAACCTCGGATATCCCCATAACCGAGTCCTTGTCACTGACACAACAAAACGACGAAGGAATTTGTCAGTAAAAATAGAGACTTTTTCTCTTCCCTACCTGGACTGACCACTGTGCTACAACATGACATAATCACGGAACCTAGGGTCCGTGTAAATGTAAAACCCTACCGAATACCTGAGGCTAGACGAGAGGCGGTAGCGAGAGAAATAAAAACCATGTTTGAGTTAGACGTGATAGGAGTCCCACAGCGATTGTTCGAACTGGAATAGTACTGGTCCCAAAACCCGATGGCACTATCTGGTTCTGTAACGATTTTAGGAACCTGAATGAAGTGTCTAAGTTTGACACATACCCGATGCCGCAGGTTGACGAACTTGTGGATAGGTTGGGAGGGGCTCGATACATAACAACCCTAGACCTAACTTAGGGATACTGGCAGATCCCCCTAATGGAGTCAGCAAAGGAAAAAACTGCCTTCTCTACCCTCAAGGGGTCCTTCCAATACAAACAAATGCTGTTTGGTCTCCATGGGGCCCATGCATCCTTTCAGAGGATGATGGACAAGACTTTGAGGCCGCATTGGCACTATGCAGCAGCATATCTGGATGATGTTATCATCCACAGCCCAGATTGGGAATCACATCTGCCCCGGGTGCAGGCAGTAGTACATTCACGGTTTAACAGCCAACCCGAAGAAGTGTGCCATAGGTCTTGAGGAGGCCAAATATCTTGGGTATGTGATTGGTCGAGGTCTGATTAAGCCCCAAACCAATAAGATGGAGGCCATTCAAAAGTGGCCCGACTGGTGAATAAAAAACAGGTCCGGGCCTTCCTGGGGATAACAGGGTATTACCTCCATTGCCTCCCCTCTGACCAATATGACAAAGGGTAGAGCGTCAGGATCAGAAATGGTTAAGTGGAATCCTGAAGCTGAGAAG
This sequence comes from Glandirana rugosa, assembly GCA_018402905.1. Lineage (NCBI taxonomy): Eukaryota > Metazoa > Chordata > Amphibia > Anura > Ranidae > Glandirana > Glandirana rugosa. Next base: position 1,264,429 of record BLSH010423046.1, on the reverse strand, counting down.
GCCTTACAGAAATTGAAGCAAGCCCTTTGTGGACAGCTGATGCTTGTGACCCCAGACTTCACAAAGGAGTTTGTGGTTCAAACCGATGCCTCTGAGGTGGGACTAGGTGCTGTTCGCTGTTCTGTCCCAGATCAGAGACAGCGAGGAGCACCCGGTCGTCTACTTAAGCAGGAAGATTAATAGACATGAAAAGAATTATGCCATTGTGGAGGAGTCCCTGCCCATCAAGTGGGCCTTAGATGCCCTAAAATACTACCTGCTGGGAAGGTAATTTAGGCTAGTCACTGACCATGCCGCCCTTAAGTAGATGTGTAACAGAAAAATAGCCAGGTGACTAGGTGGTTCCTGGCCCTACAGCCATTTCAGTTCTCAGTGGAACACCGGGCTGGAAGGCACCAACATAATGCCGATTGACTTGACTGCATGATTGGAACAGTTGCTCCGCCCGCATGGTATTGCACAGAGTGGCCCCAAACCTCCTCTTCTGAGGTCTCCTAGCAGCACTCTGAGCTCTTCCTCTTATTGGTGCACCACCATAGGAAGCTGCTTCCTATAAGGGAACACCTGTGGGCTCGCTCCCAAACTGAGCTGTGTGCCTCTATTGACCCACACAGCACGGCTCCGCACCGCTCCCTCCTCAGAAGATTTGGTTAACAGCAGCAGGAGCCGCTGCCTCTGTGAGAGGAGAGAGCCGCTGTAGATGGGCAAAGCACTGGATTGGGATCGGGCTCAGGTAGGTATATGGGGTGGGGGTGGGGGGGGGTGCGAGGGGGTGATGCAAATACTGGAATATTTTTTACATTAATGCAGTAAATACATAAAGATAAAAATGTCCAGCCTTTAAAACCACTTTATAGATAAATATGACGGCGTAAATTGGAGCATGATCATTGAACCTAATTTCTTACTGAAATCAACATAAAAGCCACTGAGTGAGGTACATTACCTTTCTCACTAGTGGGGTACGTCCCTAGAGTAAAGATGATTGTGATGTTATGTTTATGATGACTCTTCTCTATCTTATCTACAATAAGCAATAACATTTAATAGAATCTCATTTGTGAGTTTTTTATTTTTTTTATAATGGGAAATTGATTACTATAGTATAGGGGATTATTTCTGATTGGATGCTGCACTTTGCATATTGTCTTAGTCAATAGGCCCAGGATATTTGAGTCTAGCCCTATAAAATACACAGACAAGTGCAGACAGCTTGAGAGGTTTATTGGGCCTTGCAGATTTATTAGAAGAAATCCATCATCTTGTGTCACGCGGTGATCTCTGGGCTTCCGCATATGTTATGATGTGACAGTTTGCCTGACTTTATGTGGTATTATTCTTCTTTATTGTAACATGTCACTGCTGAGTGAGCTATTGTTTTGTACCCACATATATTAAAAAAAAATATATATATATATAAATATATATGTATTCTATAGACATTACTGCTAATAAATTGGACTGTGTGTAATGTTACGGCTAAGCTCATGGTAGAAATAAGATTTTATTTAACAGAAACCTGGGCAGTTCAAACTGTGCATGCAGTGACCAATGCAGACTCAGAAATTACATTTAGTTACAAAACGCACATCAAAACCATTTCTGAATACAAAGATTAAAGTGGTTCTAAAGTCTAAACATTTTTACCCTAATGCATTCTCTGCAAGAAGTCAAGAAATATGGAAGTAAAAAATACAAATAAAATGTGTGAGAGAGAGGAGAGAAATTGGATGAAAGGTTTAGCACCGCGAAATGCTTTTTGGAAAATAAATGGAGCATTTTATATACAATTACCGGGCTGTTTTAATGCATGGGCACCCCTGGGGGCCCCAGGTGCATGGGGGGGGGGGTGATCTTGCATTAATCTTTCATTACATCATACTTGCCAACTGTCCCAGATTTGACAGGACAGTCACGCTTTTTACTAAGTTGTCCCAGGAAGGCCATATCCCAGGCAGCGACCCGGAGCCTGAACCCGGTATTGTGCCCTCCTGACTGCTTCTATACCTCCCTCGTACTGTGCTCTTTATGTTTTAGTCATTGATTTATGGCATGTTTTCTTATTTTGTTAAATCAATTTTGTTGAAAGTACTAACAAATATATGTTTAATCCTATCAGCTATTTAGCCCCCGTTCAAATTGGCGCGATTTGATATGTGATTTGACAGGTCCCAATCAGTGCGACGCCGCACCGATCTCCAAAATAGTTCCTGCACTACTTTTGGTGACTTGGGGGGCGATTTCAATACTTGTGCTGTATAAAAAACAGAGATACGGCGCCTCAAAACAATTAATATAGTGCGGTAGTGCCGCCCACTCTTAAGTGAGTACTCAAGTGAAAATCCCATAAAAAAATTAGAGTGTTTGGCGCATAACCTCTAACATAAAGTGCATTCGTTCAAAAAGTGCTGTTAAAATAATGGTCTCTATTTAAATCAGACTGTTGTGATTGTGAATTCATAAATGCAAATAAAATGTCAGAGAGAGCGAGGAGATTGGTAAATAAATATAGTTTATGAAAAAATGCAAAAAGTGCTGTAAATATTATCCAATGTGGATCAAACTAGCACAAATAATAAATTAATGCCATGATAATTAGCAAAAAAAGTTAATCAGAAATCAAATAAAAGAGGAGTCCATAACCATGCTTTTTTTTTCTTTTGTTTAATAAAATTTTATTGATTATCGTTTGGGTGGTACATGTTCAAAAGGCAACAACATAGTAAACCAGTACAACTTGCCCATGACATTACTTTGCAGCATGTGCAGAGAACCGCACATATATAAAATTGTAATGTTCATTGTATAAATCATGTAATCGCTAGGGAGAGAAGGGTAATTAGGGGGTAAGTGAAAGAAAGAGAGGTGATACAAGCTTGGAGGGAAGGGGGGAGAGAAAGAGAGAGTGAAGAGGAAGGAATTAAAAGCGGTTTGACCTGCCCAGGAGGTGTCTACAGTTATGAACATTTCCAGTAACAAAATCAAGAGGGCATCACTTAGGTTGTGATATCAAGCATGCATACTCAGGTGTGAATTTGAAAGAGAGCCAACAGGCCCGTTTTGTTAACAACTTCAGTCCTGCCCCTGTATGTTAGAGTGAGATCTTCCATGTGGTAGATGTGGTCTACCACTTGTAACCACTGTTGGATGGTTGGTATAGTAGGTTTTTTCCAGTATTAAGGGATTAGGGACTTTGCAGCGTTTAAGAGATGAGGGGAGATCGATTTTTTTGTAGCTGCTAATTGGTTCCTCAGTGCAGTTGTGTATTACCGTCCACGGGTCATTTTTTTTCGGTGATCCTTGTATGATAGAAGTTCAATGCAGGATGCTGAGCCAGAAGGGTTGCTAGTCTATTAGAAGATTGCCAAGACCCTGAAACTGAGCTGCAGCACCAAGACCGTACAGCGGTTTAACAGGACAGGTTCCACTCAGAACAGGCCTCGCCATGGTCGACCAAAGAAGTTGAGTGCACGTGCTCAGTGTCATATCCAGAGGTTGTCTTTGGGAAATAGATGTATCAGTGCTGCCAGCATTGCTGCAGAGGTTGAAGGGGTGGGGGGGTCAGCTTGTCAGTACTCAGATCATACGCCACACACTGCATCAAATTGGTCTGCATGGCTGTTGTGCTAGAAGGAAGCCTCTTCTAAAGATGATGCACAAGAAAGCCTGCAAACAGTTTACTGAAGACAAGCAGACTTAGGACATGGATTACTGGACCCATGTCCTGTGGTCTGATGAGACCGAGATAAACTTATTTGGTTCAGATGGTGTCAAGCGTGTGTGGCGGCAACCAGTTGAGGAGTACAAAGACAAGTGTGTCTTGCCTACAGTGAAGCATGGTGGTGGGAGTGTCATACAGCCCCATACCATGATTGCTGCCAGCACTGGGGAGCTACAGTTCATCGAGGGAACCATGAATACCAACATGTACTGTGATATACTGAAGCAGTTCATGATCCCCTCCCTTCAGAGACTGGGCTGCAGTGCAGAATTCCAACATTATAACAACCCCAAACACACCTCCAAGAGGACCACTGCCTTGCTAAAAAAGCTGAGGGTAAAGGTGATGGACTGACCAAGCACGTCTCTAGACCTAAACCCTACTGAGCATCTGTGGGGCATCCTCAAAGGGAAGGTGGAGGAGTGCAAGGTCTCTAACATCCACCAACTCTGTGATATCCTCATGGAGGAGTGGAAGAGGACTCCAGTGATAACCTGTGGAACTCTGGTGAATTCCATGTTAAGGCAGTGCTGGAAAATAATGGTGACCACACAAAATATTGACACTTTGGGCCCAATTTGGACATTTTCACTTAGGGGTGTACTCACTTTTGTTGCCAGCGGTTTAGACATTAATGGCCGTGTGGTGTTATTTTAAGGGGACAGCAAATTTACACTGTTATACAAGCTATACACTCACTACTTTAGATTGTAGCAAAGTGTAATTTACAAAAATGTGAGGGGTGTACTCACTTTTGTAGATCAGACCAAAATGAGGCACAAATGAGGAGAAAAGAGGGACAGAGGGACTCTTTTTCCAAATCAGGGACAGTCCCTAGAAATCCGGTTGGGAGCTATGCATTCGATTTAATGCTTTTTTACTGGTGACGCTAACATACCAATGAACCTTTCCCTTCACAAGATCCCAATGCTGTCATTCATGCACATATTTTGAAAGCATCCCACACATCCGCAAAATAACACAGATCATTTTCAGAGGTGTAATTTCCTCTCCCTTTCCTCCGATTTTATTCAGTATTTTCAGCAAGAGACAAGATTGTCAGCTGCTTTCTCTTTTTGTTGAATTCCTATAACACAGTAAGACAGAAAGAGGCGCTTTTGAGTGTACTGTTGAATTATCTCCGAATCACAATCTAAATGGAAAATATGAAAAGTTGAATTAAAGTTGAGCCTTTGTATCCCGCTGTGTTTTCAAAGTATATACGTTCTATATTAAAACAGACTTCCTGGCTTCATACACTTAGAAATAACTGGTAGTTTTTTTCCCCTTGGTCACTGTTTCAGTAGGTATTCACCATTGCACAGCAGCCATTTTTTGTCAACTACCACCATCACCATGGGCGTAGCATAACGGGCTGCAGGGGTCACAATCGCAACCCTGCCCCTAGCTCCAGTGGGCCCCTGCAACCTTCCTGTCATATTATTATCATATCCTCCACAAAGTCCAGTTCCAATCTGCTCCTCCTGTGCAGGGCTGGAATCACATTCCTTTACAACACACACAGTCAGCCATGTTCTGCACAGGGTGTATCTGCCTACTACAACTACACTGCCGTTCCGGCCAGAGAATTTCACAGGTCAGAAGAGCAACATAAAAGCCAGATACACCCTGTGAAGGCTGACAGACTGTGCAAAGGAATATGATTTCTGCCCTGTATAGTGTGTGGGGGGAGCTGTATACAGTGCTGGGATGGAAAGGAGCTCTGCTAAGTAACCTGCCAGGGGTCTCTGTCCTCTGATTCTCCAACAGTGATCCCTATTCTCTGTTGTAAGGAGGAACTATGGGAACTCAAGACCCTTAAGACACTTTGAGTATCTTTGCATGTGGTGGGAGTATCTGCACGCACGGTGGAAGTGGTGGGTGGTAGTGGGGGGGGGCCCAGGTCAACTTTTGCATTGGGCCCACAAGCTTCAAGCTACGCCTCTGGCCATAACTATACAAGTCACCCCAGCACACATCTTGGCTTCTCCTACTAAACCCCCCTTTCACTCCTCCATACAGTTTTTAAAGTGTATCTAAACCCAAGAACAATTATGCAGGGCAGGTACTCACCCACCATCTGCAAGTCACCTTGTCACTGCCCCTTAGCTACCTATGAGCAACATCTTTGTCTTCGCCCCCTTACTACCTCCCAGTACCCCAGTAGAGAATACAGAGCCAGGTATCATTTGTACTTCTAAGTAATTTTGTATAGAATTTGTTAATAACAAGAAAGACAATAAAATAGATCCCCTGCAACCAGCAATAATTTAACCCTGTCCGCAACAATAGATCCCCAATAACAATAGTTTTGATGCCAGCAACCATAGACCCACCCCAGCTAAAAAGAACCCCCCATCAACAGAAGTTCTATTGCCAGCAACAATATATCTACCCCAGCAACAATAGTTGTTTTGCCAGCAACCGTAGATATACCCCAGCTACAATAGATCCCCACCAGCAACAACCGATCCCCAAGCAGCCAGGAACAATAGACCCCCCAAAACAGTAACCCCCCCCCCAGAAACATAAGACTCCCACCAGCAGCATTTCACCCTCCTGCAACAATAGATCCTCCAGCATGCCCAAGCACCCTTTGCCAGTATTTACATTCAATGCTGAAGGTCCTGGAACTGCATACCGCTGCATTCCAGCTGAAAAAAAGGCCTGCAGACATGTAATATATTGCAGCTAACCAGTCCTTAGATGTGGCTGCAGCTTTAGGCTTTTTTCCTTTATTTTCAACTGGTGATCCTGCTGTTAACACACTTTCTGTGCTAGGATGACAACATTCATTCACTGAACTGTATAAGAGAAGTGTTGTCACAATAGGACAGGGCTCCAAACACCGCCTCCCCCTTCTCTTCTTTAGGCCTCATGCACACAGGACGTTAAAAAAAACATGTTAAAAATGTCAGTAGCTTTGCAGTGAGTTTTTCAGATCAGCGTTTTGCACTGACGTTTTTGAGTAGTAGCGTTTTTTTTTTTTCAGTGGACCAAAAACATCCAAAAATGTTGGGGAGCTGCATTTTTGCGTGTGTCAGAGCGTTTTTACAGCTGAAAAAGTCTCTCAGAACCCTCTGGTCTTGGGTTTTTTTTACGGCTCAAAAATATTACTGCCCAAAACAGTTGCTAACAGCCTATGTGTGCATGAACACATAGGATAACATGATGGAGGGTTTATTGACTGTAGAAAAAAAAACATCTGCAGCTAAAAACAGCTATAGACGGGAGGTTCAATGTAACTGATAAGACTGCAGATCAGGAAGTTATTGGCTAATACAATTTCTGGCAGGAGCAACAGGTTTTTTTGCACTTAATAAATAGTTATAACTAGGGATGCACCAATATCAGTATCGTTACCGATACCCAGCATTACAGTATCGGTGAGCAATGTTTTTTCTGTGCACTAGGAGTTGGGTGTCCTGTGCCAATAGCGCTTGCTAGGTTGGATAATAAGTGTGGATCCTCTTGTGTAATATATCAATATAAAGTGCAAATATGCCCCTATAAAATGCAAATGTTTTATTGCAAATAGGCCCGTGGACTTATGCAATAGGTGATATTAAATATATCCACGCTTATTATCCAACCTAGCAAGCGCGGTTGGCACAGAACACCCAACTCCTAGTGCACAGCAGAGGCGTTGCTAGGGGGTGGCTATTGGGGCTATAGCCCCGAGTCTGGGGCCCATAGCCCAGAGTCTCTTACTGAGTTGATGCAGTTCTCTTTCACCCCCTCTCATCCACCCCTCTCTCTCTGATGTGTGGGGAGGCTCTCTGGGGACCCTGATGTATGGGGAGACTCTCTGGGGACCCTGATGTATAGGGAGGCTCTCTTGGGACTCTGTATGGGGAGGTTCTCTGGGAACCCTGATGTAAGGGGGGGGGCTCTCTGGGGACCCTGATGTATGGGGAGGCTCTCTGGGGACCCTGATGTATGGGGAGGCTCTCTGGGGACCCTGATGTATAGGGAGGCTCTCTGGGGACCCTGATGTATGGGGAGGTTCTCTGGGAACCCTAGGGGTATGTAGTCCCAGGGGTCTCTCGGAGGG
>BLSH010423046.1:1225387-1256633 GCA_018402905.1 Glandirana rugosa | reverse complement strand
GGAGCATAAAGTCCCAGGGGTCTCCCGGGGACCCTGATGTATAGGGGGCCCTCTGGGGACCCTGAAATACGAGGAGGCTCTCTGGGCACCCTGATGTAAGGGGGGGCTCTCTGTGGACCCTGGTGTAAGGGTGGGCTCTCTGTGGACCCTGATGTAAGGAAGAGGCTCTTTGTGGATCCTGATGTAAGGAAGGGGCTCTCTGGGGACCCTGATGTAAAGAAGGGGCTCTCTGGGGACCCTGATGTAAGGAAGGGGCTCTTTGGGGACCCTAATGTAAGGAAGAGGCTCTCTGGGGACCCTGATGTAAGGGGTACTCTCCAGGGACCCTGATGTAAGGAGGATCTGCACTCAGATATGTAACAATATTTATATGTATATATACTAACACATGTATATTATATACATGTGTATGCCCGCTCAAGAGTATGACTTTCTTTACTTCGCTGCTATGGGCTCTAGCCCCAGATCTTTTGTAGACCTAGCAACGCCCCTGGTGCACAGAAAAAACATTACTCACCCTTTCACGGCTAAAACAGCTGCTGCTATCAGGTTGAAATAACTGTGGCGCGAGAGTCTTTTATATATTCTTAAGATTTCAGTATCAGTACTCACCCAAATGCTCCCGATACCAAAACCGTTACTTTGCAGTGCGATTAGCCTTAATACGAAATGAATGGGCGCAAATCTCACTGTGGTGTGATCCCTGTCCGAATCGCATGCGCTTCCCCACATCTCCCCTGTATGTGTGTATACAAAGGGATTAAAGGGCCATCTAGTCAGGTTACATGAGTTTAGAACTTACATATCTGGAAGGATATCAGGGCCGCTGGAGGTGCTCACGGTGATGGAGGAGATGTGGAGGCAGTCTGCCCTCAAGCTGACATCAATTCCACCCTATACCCACGAGGTCCCAGAACTCTTTCACACGGCTGGTGTGAAAGAGCTCTTACAGGTGACTTTGAAAAAGTGACCCAGTAATGACGGTCATTTCATCAGACCAAAAAAGAAACGTTTATTGATGACGTTTACATATTTATTAAGGGTTGTGAGTGCAACCCTGAGGTTACTACGTGTAGAGGATGTATGGTTATTATCACTTCTTTTATTGTAAGACCACTAATAATTAGCATTTCCATATGTCAATTTTTGATTTACCAAATACATCCTTGGATGTTGTGCTAGTTCTACTTTAGGGGTTACCCTTGGTGGGCACCCAGGGTATGTCTTTTTTGGTAACATGAAATGTATTTTATTCTTTTGACTTGATACCTATGCTTTATGTACTTTGTTTCTAAAAGTTCAAAAAAAAAACATTTAAAAAAAAAAATGAGTGGAGATGTGCTATACTAAGTAGCTCTGGAGTGTAGGGCAGTGAAACTTCTCCATGTTGCTTGGCCAAGTGTTACAATATCTCAAGGCTACGGCAGGCCATATAGGGTTGTTTTTTTGTTTCTTTTCCAGCCATCGGACTGAATAAAGAAGGCAAACAGATTCCTCTATCCATAGAAATTAGTTGGATGCAGGTCCACCCCCCCCCCCCCAGGACATTGTAATCTACCAGCGGCATCCTGATTGATAACTTACTCAACATGTCCCTTTAGCAGAAGTCAATCAGACTTCTGTTGAGTGGGGTCAGCCACACACTAGTTGGAATTTGTCCAGTCCCTGCTGCTTCAGCCAAATTTCAATTAGTGTATGGCCAGCTAAAACTATAGCTAAAGGCAAGACTTTTTTCACCCTCTGTGTTTGTACTTTTGACCATTATTGAAAATGAAAGTAAAAGAAAGTTCCAAATTTTGGGTTGTCCCCAGAAAAATAATAGAGGGGAAATCTTCAAATGGGGACACTACAGTGGGGGAAATAATTATTTGATCCCCTGCAGATATTGTAAATTTGCCCCCTTACAAAGAAATGAAGGGTCTATACTTTTTTAGCATAGGTGTATTTTAAATGATAGACAGAATATCAACCAAAAATCCAGAAAAAAAACATGATACAAAGGTTATAAAATTGAATTGCAGTTCAGTAAGTAAAAGAAGTATTTAATCCCCAAGCAAAACATGACTTTGTACTTGGTGTGGAATCCCTTGTTGGCAAGCACAGAGGTAAGACATTTCTTCTAGTTGGAGACCAGGTTTGCACACATCTCAGGAGGGAGTTTGGTCCACTGTTCTTTACAGATCTTCTCTGAATCCTTAAGGTTTCTTGGCAACTCGAAGTTTCAGCTCTCTCCATAAATGTTCTATAGGATTAAGGTCTGGAGACTGACTAGGCTACTCTGACTTTAATGTGCTTCTTCTTGAGCCACTCCTATTGCCTTGGCGGTAATTTGTGGGTCATTGTCATGCTGGAAGACCCATCCACGACCCATCTTAAATGTTATGGCTGAGGGAAGAAGGTTCTCATCCAAGATTTTACAATACATGGCCCATCCATTGGCCCCTCAATGCGGCAAAGTCGGTCTGTACCTTTAGCAAAGAAACAGCCCCAAAGCATCATGTTTCCACCACCGTGCGTGACTGTAGGGATGGTGTACTTAGGGTCGTAGTCAGCATTTTTCTTCTTCTGAACACGACAAGTCGAGTTAAAGCCAAAGAGCTCAATTTTGGTCTTATCTGACCACAGCACTTTCTCTGAATTATTTAGATGTTCATTGCCATGACTGTACATGTACCTTCCTGAGGAGGGAGACTCGCCATGTTTGAAGGAAGAAGAATGTTGACCATAACCCTAAGAACACAATCCCTACAGTCAAGCATGGAGGTGGAAACATCATGCTTTGGGCTGTTTCTCTGCTAAAGGTACAGACCGACTTTGCCGCATTGAGTGACCAATGGATGGGGCCATGTGTTGTAAAATCTTGGATGAGAACCTTCTTCCCTCAGCCAGAACACTGAATATGGGTCATGGATGGGTCTTTCACCATGACAATGACCCAAAATATACCACCTAGGCAACAAAGGAGTGGCTCAAGAAGAAGCACGTTAAGGTCATGGAGTGGCCCAGCCAGTCTCCAGAACTTAATCCTATAGAAAATTTATGAAGGGAGCTGAAACTGAGTTGCCAAGCAACAGTCAAGAAACTTTAAGGATTTAGAGAAGATTTGTAAAAAAGAGTGGACCAAAATCCCTCCTGAGCTGTGTGCAAACCTGCTAACTAGCTACAAAAAAGTCTTACCTATGTGCTTGCCAACAAGGGTTTCTCCACAAAGTACTAGGTGGTGTTTTGCTTTGGGATCAAATACTTATTTTACTCACTGAACTGCAACTCAATTTATAACATTTGTACCATGGTTTTTTTCTGGATTGTTGGTTGATATTCTGTCTCTATCATTTAAAATACACCTATGCTAAAAATTATAGGCCCTCCATTTCTTTGTAAGTGGGCAAACTTGCAAAATCTGCAGGGGATCAAATAATTATTTTCCCGACTGTAATTATGGTAACTGGGGGGGAGGGGCCAAGGGATTATCTTAATTTTCAGGGATTTTCTTTCTGTTTTGGCTATGGGACAGGAAGTGAAGGTAAATTTCCCCATGGCACTGCTGCTATATTGGCACCTAAGGCCACTGTAAATTACCATTTTTTTTCCCCTTTTAGTACCTAGAAAAAAATAGTATATTGTTTACCGATACCCTTTGTATTCATTTGTCTATTAGGCTTGGTTCACACTAGTGCAATTTCAGATGCGACTTGAGTAGCACAGAATTGCATGTCAAGAGAAATCGCAATATTTTTAATGGCGCCTGTTCACATCAATGCTAATGAAATTTTGGAAAAGGTTCCAGTGCTGCTTTGGTGCGATTTACAGTGTGATCTGACAAAAAGTCAGAAACCGGCATTCTTGTTTTGAGGTCATAGATTAAGGTTGGGTTCACACTGGAGAACACAGCGGCTCCCAACAGGGGTCTGGTGCGTCTCCGTTCATCGCTTCAGGTGCGATTTCTGACCGAAGTTTTGGTTGAATTCGGACCTGAAACGGATCAAAAGACACAGGGCTCCTGTGCAATTCGCACCGGAGCCACTCTGGAGATGTGTGATCCGGAGAGCCGGTCACAATCTCCTGCTATGCGAATTGGATCCAGAGATACCCATATCCAATTCGCATAGGTGTGAATCCAGCCTCAAAATATTTAGCAAGTGGATCTGCATAACAGCTAGACAACTTTTCTAAAGAAAGTCAGCAATACCAACTTTCAAGGTTCTCTCATGTTTATTCTGCATTACATTTTGAACAGGCTTATACCTAAATAAAGCTATTCCAACAGTCTTGCTGGAATGGATAAACAGTAATTTCCTAGACAATTCTTCCCCAGGCCCCATTTAATGCTGGTCATTTCTTTGAAGGCCTAGATGTTTGTGGGTGTATATATAAAGTAGTGTACATGATTTTTTTTTTTTTTTAACCAAACAATGTATGCAACTGTGCAAAAAGTAAGGCAATAAAAGTATGCATGAGTGACTATTTGTATTGCTAGTCAATCTACTACAATGTCAGATGATTAGTTAAAATGCATCTAAGCACAAACACAAAAATGTAATACACTGCAGATTGCCACTCCTTAGGTGTGGTGACTTCACTTATTTTCTCTTTTCAGGCATCTTCCTGTCCAGGCGTGACTACCTTAAGTCACTCCACTTTATCTCTGGAAGAAGCCATGGTTGCCCCCCAGACTGGACATATACAGTAACTTGTGTTCCTCTCTCCATTGTCATTACATACGAGAGGGAAGTGGATTAGTAGTTGACATAAGGAAAATTGTTTTATGGTGACAAGGACACTAAATTTCTGGCAAGATCAACAGTTATTTTCTGTACTTGTTGAAAAGGTTCTTAGCCTAAAAAAGAAAAATAATGCAGACACCACATCTAAGCACTGGGAAGCTGCAATTTATTTATTGTATGTTCTTGGGTTTAGTTATCCTTTAAGACAGTGATTTACAAAAAAAAGCCATAAAAAGAAAAACCTGTAGTGTAAGCTGCAAAATTTAAAATGTTTTTTTCTTGGGATTTAATATCTTTTTAATACACCTGTATTAAGTACAGGTTATCTTTATGCTATATTTTAGTAAGTTTTTGTTTGCTTGTTAGTGTTTTTGTCAATAATTTATCTTTTTTTTTCTTTCCTGTCTTGCAGCTGGCCCTGTAATGCTGCTGTGGTTCTGCCTTCCTGACAATGCCCCAGAGTCCTGTGTCAAGCGAGGAGGAGAGGAGGAGCATCTCCGAATACCCTGGGGAAGAGTCGGACTCGGACAGCTCCAGAGAGGACCCGGTCTCTGGAGGGAAGAACAATCCCACTTCTGCCACCAGCAATATTGGTCCTTCTAATCCTCTTTCATCATCATCGATAGCTGCCCGTAGAATTAAGGAGAGATCCATGTCTGTCCCTGACGATTCGCACTTCAGTATGATGGTCTTTCGCATTGGAATCCCTGACCTGCATCAAACAGTAAGGAATCGGGCAGATGGGGGTTATTAATGAATGTGACAGAAGGAGGAACTAATCTAAGATGTCAGACCATGGCACACCATGATCAAAAAAACAGACGGAATGTTTCAATGTCACCAACAGAATGTAATGTTTCAAGACCACTAAGGGCCTCTTCCATAGGCAGAAATGACGGTCACTGGCATCTGAGGAAGAGACCCTTAGTGGCCTCAAATGTCACTTTCTGTTGGTGACATTAAAGAGGCCTGTCTGTTTTTCCTGATCATGGTGTGCTGGTGACATCTTAGATGTTGGTGGCCTCAAATGTTACCTTCTGTCCTGTGTCCTGTCTGTTAATCTGAACATAGTGTACTAGTGATATTTCGGATTGGACTTGAGCTTTGATGGCTCCATCTGCTATTTCATCACAGCACCTTTCTATGCCAGGGTCACATTGCTGAATGGAGTGCACTATACTCTTTGTAATTATGAAGTAAAACCCAGAGGTGGTTTTGGCCAGCACGGTTGATTGCTTTAAAAAAGGCCTGGATTCTTTCCTTAATGTAAATAATATAACTGGGTACTAACATCTTTAGGTAAAGTTGATCCAGGGTGAATCCGATTGCCTCTCGGGGAATCAGGAAGGAATTTTTTCCCCCGTTATAACAAATTGGATCCATGCTTTGCTGGGGTTTTTTGCCTTCCTCTGGATCAACTGTGGGTGAAGGATTGTATATGGGATTATTTGGTTGTATGTGTATATGTGTATATATATATATGTATATACATTTTTTTTTTTTTTTTTTGGTTGAACTGGATGGACTTGTGTCTTTTTTCAACCTGACTAACTATGTAACTATGTAAGAATAAGTCACACAACCCGTAGCAAGAAATCATTCTGGAGGAATGATTGCAAGAAAAATATTTTTGAACACAAAAATCAGGGGGGTGGATACTCACCAAGGGTTTATAGGCTAAAGAGCCACAGAAAGGAACACTGCGAAAAAGTGATCATGGTGATCACCACAGTCTTATAACACACAATCCCATCCTAGAACATGAAAAAATAACATGGAATGTGCATGGCCTGGCGAATTATCCTTGGTAAGGTTGTTTTTATTAAATGACAGAAGTAAAAACATACTCACATGTTTACAGATGTTTAAAATTCTTTCATATCAATCCAAAGGAGACCACCCATGTCCCGGGTGGCTGGCAGTGGTGTACATGGCTAACGCGTTTCGAGGAAAGTCCTCTTCATCAGAGCCTTAAAGGTCAAAGTCAGGTCTGCACGTGTTGCACTCCTTGGGAATGCAGCCTGGGGGGGATATTCTCCTCCTCTTAAGGATAAATCCTAGTTTGTCATAGCTCTAAACAGTGTTATGCTCTGCCTCCATTCCTGCATGTCTCCGATCAGATCCCCCCAGGCTGCATTCCCAAGTAATGCACCATATGTAGACCTAACTTTGACCTTGAAGGCTCTGATGAAGAGGACTTTCCTCGAAACACATTAGCCATTTACACCACTGCCAGCCACCCGGGACACGGGTGGTCTCCTCTGGATTGATATGAAAAAATGTTAAACATTTGTAAACATGTGAGTACGTTTTTACTTCTGTCATTTCATAAAAACAACCTTACCAAGGATAATACGCCAGGCCATGTTCCTTCCATGTTATTTTTTTCTTATTTTTTCATGTTCTAGTATTCCGTACTTCCCCAAGTAGACAAGGGCAGCAGGCCGTGCACCATCCATCCAGTCAAACTTCCACGTAAGTAATAGTCACACTGGGTCCATCGCACAGCGCAGGACAGACATATTTGTTTTATTTTGGAACACGTTCCCATCCACCCTTTGTGCAGCCAAGGCATTTTGTTATGCAATTAGGCCTACCTTGCCAATGGCAAATACCTCCACAATACTTTCTGAATTCCAAAGGTGAGGCTGCCACTGCCCAAGCTCCAGGCCATGCTGATGGCAAAAGCCTTTACCATAATAAACAATGATGTTAAGACTGAACATATACAGATCTGAAAATGTGCTAAAGATATGGATACTCCAGGTTCAATGCCACCTCCATGAGTGCTGCCTGAGGCGACTGCCTCAAATGGCCTCATGGGTGGCATCGGCTGGTCTACATTTCACCTCTTGAGATCATTCTGCAGATAGTTGGCATTGGGAAGGCAGGTAGGGCCTTCAGCTCACAGATAGGGAAGGTAGGATGAGTGCCAGGGGCAGATGCCTGTACCATAATAACTAATAATGCTGTGCAGCCCAGAGAACACAGGTCTAAAAATGTACTGAAGATGGGGTATACAGTATGGACACTCTGGCCCCAATGTCGCCTCCATGAGTGCCACCTAAGGCAGCCGCCTCAATTGGCCTCATGAGTAATATAGCCCTGCCCACACACCACCTTCTAAGATTATTCTGTAGGTAGTTGACATTAGAAAGGCAGGTGGGGCCCTTGCCTTACAGAAAGAGAGGGTAGTACGAGTTATAACACTGTGAAGGTACAATTTTTTGGAGCGCGACAATGCTCTTCCCTTTGGATATTTAAGTTGGCTATACGCTGTTTAAGTTTCATCCAGTTTTTGAGGAACTGATCAAAATTCACAGAGTGGATGGACTGGTCAGCCACCTCCACCCAACAATTGAGAGATTGGAGCCAGGCAGAATATTGTCGAGCAAACTATGAATGCATCTAATCAAATGCAACAGCTGTTTGGATATTTTGACTGGTGGTTGGACCAGTCAAAATACAATTGGCACAGTAGGAGATACGTTCATCCAAGTTGAATGGAGGGATCTGTTCAGCCTGCTGGCTAAATAAAAAAAAAAAACACTGTGTGTCCAGCTTTGGAGACCATGGCTACTGTGTAAGCAACACTCTGCCTGTTCATACTGCATAGCCTTATGGAGTTACTGTGCTTTTAGGTTATATGATTAAAAACACCTGAAAACAGTTATAATTTTAAAAAACATAGCTGGAAACATGCCGCATTTTATATGTATATTTTGTCAGTAAGAACACTTTTTGGGTTATTAAGGGTTTTAACTGAAAGTCATTTCTGATGTAATGAGTTTTAAAGTAAACCTGTACTTTATCTATGCTGGGCAAAATAGCAAGTTCATTTTACAGGAGGGTCCAGAAATAAGCTAATACATACCATCCCTGCACTTCCCCACCAACAAGTCACCAGAGAAATTCTCAGTACGACCTAGTTTGGCATAGCATATAACAATCAGTCATTATGAGTGCTGTCACAGTGCATGGGGGTAGAGAGCATAGCCCTGTGTAAGTTTCAATCAGTAAACCATGATCTCACTCCAGATGCTCCTACAACTCATCACTGGCACTCACTGTTAAAGAAAAGATGGATAACAGCACACTGACGTATTCCAAAGCAACTGCTCTATTGAACCATAAAATCAAGTGCAGGAGAGATGACTTCTAACATGTTTCACGCACACATAGAATCTAGGACTAAGCACCTGTGTGCTAAAATATGTTAGAATTTTCCGCTCATTACCTGTGCATTTGATTTTATGGTTTAATAAAGAAGCCACTTTTGAACACGTTGGTGTGCCGTTATCCATCTTCTCTGTTAATGTTTAAGTTTCAACTTGCTCGCAGTCTCAAACTTAGAGGAAGATTAGTTGCTCTGACAGTGGCTTAGTGAGGTGGTTATAGCATGAAAGTTAAGTACTGACTGTGTATGGTTTCTCTCCTAATACTCCGTGCACACTAGATGCTTACCCCTGGCGCATGAGACTCCAGTATTTAGGGGTCGGTGAAAGATACAGGCACACTGTTCAGCCAGCTTCCACCGACACCTAACTGCTGGAGCTAGACACCCATTGTGCATGTGGCCCAAGTGTGAGAAAAGTACAGGTTCACTTTACATTTCTAGGTATTCCTGGAGTTAATAGAGAAACCATAACCCTATTATTATATAAATATAATGCAGATTTTTTTTTATAAAAATATGATTTCAATATATCAATATTCACTGCTTGCCATTTCTTGGCCTTGTAGAAGCTGTTATGTCTTGTCTTCTGTCACCAGGCCTTGTTAGTTTGGCTGGAAGTTGCTAACGTTACATTGTGCTTGGCCAGCTTCAAAATGAGAACCTCACATTATTCATACCATATGCTCTGGATTTAACCACCAGTGATTTAGAACCAAGTTAGAACTCTGCTACTGGAATCCACTGTTCATTTTAACATCTCATCTGTCACTGCCTGCTTGCACACTCTCCATCCTCCATCTCTGTCCCATTAGCTCACTGCAGGAAGACACTGATATGCCAACTTTGGAGGAACCTAGTTTATGAGCTAGGCTGGATGCAACAAAAAGGAACAATAAATACAATTCAATTCATTTCTAATCTTTCACTATAGAAGAATGTTGGTATAGTTTTGCTGAAGTACTATACTAAACCATACTAAAGTCAGAAACTGCACTCAATTAACCTTCACGTGCATTTCTAACCAAAACAATTTTTATTGTGTTTTGTATAGAGTGCTTTTTTTCTGTCTATCTTCCCGCTAAGGAGATTCACACTCTATATTTGTTCTGGTGACCACTGTCACTGGGTCAGAAAGTAAAGGAAAATCCCAAATTTTGAGTTGCCACTTATCTTAATACTTATCTTACCTGCAGCCTGTGCCACTGAGAGCACTCCGATCTTGAGAAATGTTCATGTGAATCCCATGGTCAATTAAACCATTCCACAACCATCAGTCCAAAAGTTGGTTTTAGTACAAAATGGTACCCATTTCCACCCCACCCTCTCCTATCCCACCTCACCCTCTCATATCCCACCTTTAGGCATACTACACAGAAAACTATATATTACTTCCAAGACCTGTAAAGCTTACAAACTCAGACACTGGGTTTGTCATTCTTCTCACTTAACCCCCAACATGAGTACATTGGAAAGACCTATACTCTAAGATTATGACTTTTGTAGGAGTTGATTTAATATTAGCTGTGTTGGGGCTAACCCTGGAACCTCCAACCAGCCTTAACACGATTTCAAATTTTTTTGGGTGTTAACCTCTACATTGGTAAGTCAAATGTCCTCTAATTAGCATGAAATTGACCCATTCTGTCCACATTTGCTTAGTTGGAAGGTGTTGGGGCAACCATTGACGTTCCACCAGTTTATGTGCTACAAATAATAGTCTTATCAATGTAACAACTGTGGCAGGTTGATATTGTTCCTCATCCATCACACCAAGTAAGCATTATAAAGGATCCAGGAGCAACAGTTGCATGTAAAAAACAGACACAGTGTCAGTTATATCACACTAATACCTTGCCAATTTAGCATGTGGATGAGAGTTCCTTGATCAGGGTTAAATTAGGGACAAATTAGAGATTGTATTTTGCCCCAGCTATACAATTTTACAGGTGTGTTATAAACCCTATGAAAAATAAAAAGTTGGGTCAACTTTTGTGTTAAGCATAAAGAAGCATGTGTCATTAAATAACATGCCACTTCCCATATTTCATCATCAATATCCCGATTATCGTCCTCCGTCCCTTTCTACATGGTAATTGTTTAGACTCCAAAAAATTGTTCTATAAAAAGGAGAGGCAAAAGGAGAGGTAGAAGCCAGGATGGAAAAACTTAGGGAACACTGGATCAACCCAGAGCAAAGGTTCTGCAGTTCCTTTGCTATTCAAGGTAAGGCTTCCGATTGTGGATTAAAGGTTACCTGACTGCAAGCGGGACATGGTTTCCCTTTTGTGCCTAAACTTTGGTTGTAGGCATACTGACCATTCTTCCTATCTGAAAGTCAGTAGTTGCAGGATTGAACCTTTGTTTTCCAAAGATGAGTTGCTCTAAGTGATTGTTTCTGCCTGTGGTTCAAGGTTTTACCTTGTGGCCTTAGTGTAAATATTTTGTGTGGTAGAGGTTGGTGGGTTTGCAGTAGATGGATGTGAAGCTTGCACTACAATCTATTTAGTTAGCCAATAAATGGTATCGCCCTAAATCCAAACTTCTACTGTTGTTGGTGGCTAACCTGGTACAACACTACTGCTCTTAAAAAAAACATTATAACATTTGAAAGTGACACTGTCGTCAATCTAAATTGTCAAAAGTATTATGTTAATAAAAGCATGTAAATGCTTATCTCTCCTGCTGCCAACACCACCAAACATCACTCTGTTCATGAAGAATGGACCCCCAAAGTTGGCTGGGAGTGTGACATTTGCAAATTTGTTGAGCTCATGTGTCCTGCACAGAGACAGTAGTTTCTCCTGCAGACCTCTACATGACTACTGTCTCCTCTAGTGGCATGAAGGGAGACCGGAGAAACAGAGGACCCACACGCCCCGGAAGTGTTTTGTTTCCAAGAAGATGATTGCCCATCAATGGATTGGCATTCAACAACATGGACAGTGGGAGAGTAAAGTATTTACACTCTTCTTTTCAGGTAACTGGTTTATCTGGTCTGTTAAAATGGCAACAGGGTTGCTTTAACTATATATTTGAAATTTAGCCCATTTTGATACATTTCTCTTATTTACAAACTACAATGTGCAAGCTGGAATTATCTTTTAACAGCAACTTTCTCAAGAAAAGATTGCTCTTATGGGATGCCCAATATAGTTCAGACTTTCATTTCCATCCTCTCCTTTATTCAGTTATTTTTATTTTTAAGCTATTATGAGGTCTCCAGGGGGGTCATTACCTGCAAGTTATGATTTATATCTAACTCAGCACAAACACAATCAAATAAACTGAGCTCCCATTGGCCTTTCCTCCTGCTCTGAGTCCACCTCTCATTAAAGCAAACACTTTACTGTTCATGACGGGCTACAGGGAACGTTCAGGAAACACTTTAAGGACTGATGACTGAAGCTTGACTAGGTATTTTGCGTCGCAGTAATGCTGCAGTAATGACAAGAACTGAGCAATTTGTTTAATCAGCAGAGTGTTTTAGCTGATCCTGACAACTTTCTACCTTCTAGATTGTAAATCTTGCATCATGGCAAGCCGCTGGAAATAGAAACCCACAATATATTCCTACCAAGCTACCTGATTTTAGTGCAGGTGAATAACTGATTAGGAATGTTATATATATAAACTTTAAAGTATAACTACTTGTAGGGTAGAGGTCAACATTAGATAAGCATAATGTCTGTGTGCTTGCTGTTTTTCTGATCTAGTATCACCTTTGAAGGCAATGAATTCTTAGAAGATTAATGGTTTGAAAGGAATTGGGGTATAGTAGTTGACATTTGTTGAGGAATGGACTTTTGAGAATGTCGAGGAATACTGAAAATGGCTCTGTTGAGGAAAAGACATTTTGGGGATGACCTAGTTGTGGGCAGGATCTAGCTGTGCTCGTGCACATGGGGTAACACCTCACTCCAAGGTATGCTCACCAATGCCTGGGAGCAGGTGGAGGCTACGGTCATGTGAAGAATCAAACATTAAGGTAATCTCCCGACTCATTGATCTTCCACTTGTGTGCGGCAATAATGTACAGTGTTCCTCCATAAAATGCTTTGTCTCAAATAACTACACACTTGTAGTTGATATATATGTGTTGCATTTGGAGGGACATGCAGAGCCGTTGCCCACTCCACCAGTCCAGCGTATCTCCGTTACCTCACTCCCAGTTACGGAATGAAACCACGTGGGCCACATAGCACAGATCTCATATGTGTCCTAGTTAACTCTTTTTTTCCCCACACCTGGTGATTAGGCCATAGATCACGATAACTCTAGTCTGCTCCTGGTGACTGGAGGACACAGACAGCTAGGGAGGGAGACAGATCACTGACCCCTTGTTATTGAAGGACCTGTCACCTAACCAGGTATCACACTATAACTGGTTGCTGTAGCTGTTCTTCCTTCCAGTAACCCATGGCAACTACCTCCTCTTCTTAGCCTTGTAGGTTAACCTTTTTGTAGTGGTGTTAAACATACAATGTAGTGCTATTACAGACTTAGTTTCTTTAGGAATACACCAAGTCCCAATATGCGACCCTTGAATAACTTTAGACCAGGTTCAGAGCAGTTGAAACAACTTTTACTGGAAACTTGGAACAACATTTATAATCGTCTTTCTCCTAGCTACATATGACTGTGGCTGCCACAGGTTGCTTGCACAGGTGAGGTCTCTATGGGAAAGTCCATACTTGGCAAAGCTTGAATGGAGCAGTCAATGTTCTTGGGGTGTACCGATAGATTGGCATTCCAAAATGGACCACAGGTCTCAGCAAGCATCAGCATGCGTCTCATAATTTCTTAAATTCCCCGCACTCCCAAGATCCGGATCTCTTCCCTTTTTATAACACACAGAGAGAGGCTGGACCCCGGAAAAAGTCAGCGAACATTCTCAGCGAAGGCAGCAAGAATCATTAACCCTTCCCTTGACCTGGGCAGCCAAGTGCTAACTAAACAGTAGGTCACCTGCCTACACAGAGAATGTCAGAAGCATACATTTTTGTTCGAAATGTTCCAACTTGATGAAAAAAATCAAATGAGGCCACTGGCAATAATCGCATGTAAAAATCTGACATGCTGGTTGCACCCAAGTTGATTGATGGATCGACTTGGGTACAATCAGCTTGCCCATAGATGGTTTGAATCTCGGCCAGACCCTGCTGAACCGGCTGAGATTCAAACCAACTATGGCTGGCTTAAGAAACACAAATTTTTCCACAACCCTTATCTGTTTCATGTTTGTTCCAGGTCAGTGACTCAAAAGTATTCAAGCCAGAAGCAAGGCAGTTGGGCAGCTAGCTTTTTCAAAACAAAGCCAGCAATGGCAACCCCCTTATTTCTTTCATAACAGATGTAGCGCCCTCCACGCTAGGTAGGTGCAGTAAGAGATTTTTGGTAGTTAAGGTAAAATTTAGTCAGGCCTGACTGAGTGCAGGCCTGATTGTTTTGATTCTGGGCTGGGAGTGACTCAGGTGGGTCTGTGGGGGGGGGTGGTGACCCCAGGCCTGGAGGAGTGAGATCTTGGTGACAGGCACAAGGCAGAGCGGAAAGGACAGCAGAAGAGAACACTATCCGGGAGAGATCTCCAGTGTGGAACTACAAGTGGCAGGATGTTGGTGAGCAACATACCCTGGGAATGTTAGAGGCATGCCGGAGCGGATTAAGGTGAGAGACAATCTGGGAAGGATGCAGAAGCCAGTATGGGATTCCTATGTTGCTGGGGTAGCGAAGAAGGCCATGGAAGCTGGAGGGGCCTGGAGGAGGATGAGCTGAGAGTAGTAGTCCATCAGGCTAGCTAGCACACAATGGAGACTATCTGCCTCTACCTGTAATGGGTGGTCCGGAGTCTCTGCTCCAACTAGAGCAGGCCTCACCATGTGCTAGCTAGGCCGGATGAAGATGTAATGGAGGCCTGATAAATATCTTTTCAGGTCACACCTGTAGAAGCAAGTGTTGTGCAAGAGAGAGGCACAAGGAGACGCACTCCTTGTGCTTCTCTCCAGCACACTTGAAACAGTCAGCAAGTGATGTGCTGGAGGAAGATGGAGAGATGTATATACTGGTGAGTGTATATAGAAGGTCCCATGTACAGAACTGTTCAATTTCTGGCCATCCAATAATCATCCCTACCCCATCCAAGTTCAATTCCCCTAATAAAAAAAAACAAAACAAAGTACCAGCCTGTTCTGTGTCTCTGGATGTGCAGAAAAGTGTGATTGAGGGCAGTTTGATCAGGTGAACCACATCAACCAGCCACCCCTAAGGGGGACATGTGGTTTACCTGCAGTATTCTTTAACCACTTCCCAACCGCCGTATGCAGAATGACGGCCGGGAAGTGGTTCAGTTATCCTGACTGGGCGTCATATGACGTCCTCAGGATAACATGCCGGCGCGCGCCCGGGGAGGCGCACATCGCAGTGATCGGTGGTGTGGGGGGTCAGTCTGACCCCCCGCATTACAGATCTCGGTAAAGCGCTTCCATCAGAAACACTTTACCATGTGATCAGCCGTGACCAATCACGGCTGGTCACAGTGTAAACAGGAAAGCCGTTTATCGGCTTTTCCTGTACTCGGGTCTGAGCAGTGAAGAGCCGATCGGCTGCTCTCCTGACAGGGGGGTCTGTGCTTAGACCACCAGGGAGCCTGCCCAGGGACCACAAGGGATGTGCCCACCCAGGACCACCAGGGAGCTGACCAGGGACCACCAGGGAGACTACCCTAGACCACCAGGTAAGGAACATAATGCCCAATATGGATGGCATGTAGAGCCACCTTCAGATGCCACCCTAGACCACCAGGGAATGGGCCCCTATCAATGCATCTGCCAACCAGTGCCCCTTTCAGCGGGTACCAGTGTCCCTATCAGTGCGTACCAGTACCACCTACCAGTGCCCACCTACTAGTGCCCATCAGTGCCCAGTGTTGCCTATGAGTGCCAATCAGTGCCATCTGAGTGCCCATAAGTGCCGCATATCAGTGTCCATCAGTGCTGCATATCAGTGCCCATCAGTGCTGCATATCACTGCCAGCTATCAGTGCCCATCAGTGCTGCTTATTGCTGCTTATCAGTGCCGCCTAACAGTGCTCATCATTGCTGCATATAAGTGCCTCATCATCAGTGCCGATCAGTACTGCCTCATCAGTGCCCCTCAGTGTAGCCTCATCAGTGCCCCTCAGTGATGGAGAAAATTTACTTATTTACAAAGTTTTTTTTTTCAAAATTTTCGGTCTGTTTTTATTTGTAGCGCAAAAAATAAAAACCGCAGGGGTGATCAAATACCACCAGAAAGCTCTATTTGTGGGAACAAAATGATAAAAAATTTGTTTGGGTACAGCGTCGCACGACCGCACAATTGTCATTCAAAGCGCAACATCACTGAAAGCTGAAAATTGGTCTGGTATTAAAGTGTTCTAAGTGCATAGTATTGAAGTGGTTAAAATCCCATACTTAGAGTCTGGCTTTACGCAAAAGGCATTGGTAGAGCTGGAAGTTGGAAATAACTGAAGCTGGACTAGCTGGCATTTTGTCGGTATAATTGAATTACCAGTTTGCCCTCCAAAGCTTCCTCAGACAGTCTCTCCCCGGCAGTAGAGCTCTGTGACTTTCTGTCGCTCCATACTGATTGACGACAGCTCAGCTGTAACTCTGCAAAATGGCTCAGTACTATTTAAACAGCTCACACCATGAAACTGAAATTACAAGAAAAATCGTCACTGGCGTGTGTGTAATAGAACAATGAATCAATGCTACCCTAGTAGCTGCTGAATACATGTTACCACTGTTCATTGAATGTAAACACAAGTCTAGTTAACCAGTTAGAAGTGATATTACGTTCCAGATAGGTTGAAATGTTACTATATTATAATTTTTAAATGGCTTTAACGCAGGGATAGGAAACCTTTTGATCTTAGAGTGCCGGAAAAATGTTTGTAATAAATTAAGCAAGCCAGATATGTACAACAAAATGTCTACTGTATATTTTGTATTAACTAAAGTGAGCATTTAGAAAGTGTAGCCATGTGCTCCCTGCATTAGTTGTGATTCACCTGATAGCTGTCCTCAATCCCACCATATCTCACACATCCATAGACACTGACCAGGCTGGCTCTTGTTTTTGTTGTTTTATTTAGGGGAAATAATTTGGATGGAGAAAAGGGGTGACTGTGGGATGCCCCAGAAATTATTGTACATGACTTCCATATACAGTCCTGTATATGCACACTTGCCCTGCAGACTGTCCTGCAGACTGTTACTCCTCACAAGTCTCTCCAGCACTCAGCTTACTGATCGTTTCTCCTCACAGTGCTCTCTCTCTCTCCAGCAATATACTTGCAGACTATTGCTCCTTCACTTCTCTCCAGCACATCACTTGGTTCCCAGCTTGAAAGGAAATCTATCAAGCTTCTTTACTCCTTTCTCTCCACCACAGCTAGCACATGGCGAGGCCTACACTCTGTCAGCAGGACCTCAGGACCACCCATTACAGGCAAGGGATCATGGGCCCCTGAATATGTAGCAAAGTACTTAGGTGCTAGTTGGGCCTTTGATGGACTACAAGTTCCAGCCCATTCCTCTTCCAGGCCACCACACTGACCTGCTTACCTCACAGTGACACTCCTTGCCCTCACTGGCTCCCATGGCTTCCACAAACTGTCCGCTATTCCTCTCCCAACCTGCTCCAGCACTTTCTCTTCCAGCTCCCAGGGTCTGTCACTCACCGACTCCAGTGGACTCTTTAAAGTGTCTCAGTAGCACCTCTGCTGCTCTCCTGTTCCCTTGTGCGCCTCCAGGAATCAACTCCACTCTTGGATGGACCTGAACCTCCAGGCCCCAGACTGAGAGTTCCCACCAACCAACCTCTGCTACATCTTCACACTTACACCTCCAGCAACTCCTCCCCGACCGACCCAGCCCTGAGTATATAAGAAGGCCTGCCCCCTGCCAATCCAGGTTGGGGATTGGTCACGGCTTTCCATGACACTCCAGATGATGGCACCTCTTGTCCCACCTTCACTCTGGAAAGTTCCAGTGCTTCCCAGAAGAAGGTATGAGGGTCTAGTGACAACATCTGTTGAACTGCCCCAGTCCTACCTGAGCCATTCCCCATGCCCGGATCAAAATATTCAGGCCTGCTGCTACAGTCGAGCATGACTAAATTTTGCCTCTCCTGCAAAAAAAAACCCTATCTCACAAAAACGCCTACACTATGGGGGCGCTACACTTACCCCCCCCCCCAAACATCAGCTGGTCCCCAGCTGAAATAAAATAAAATAGCATCTTAAACAGATGCAGGGCATCCCAAAGTCAAAAGAGGGAGGGGACAAGGGGACATACAAAACTAAATAAATAAAATACAAAAATATATGTATCACTGCCATTTTGTAGTTATTTACACTGTGCAATTTATAATATTTTCTGGCTACAGAACCCTGCAGCTAGTCACATACCAAATTACTGTACATTTTTAAGTCAGAGTGCTTCTCCTGAAGGAAGAACCCTCTACTCGGCTAGTTTGTGGTAAACAATTGAGGTTTAGCTTGACTCTTGATAGATGGGGATGAACAGCCATTCCATCCCAGGAATCCTAAGAGAAGGGAAAACACAACTACCTAAACTAACAAACAAACAATTTATCAGGAGGTGGCTATTATCCCCCTGATAAAGCCACATAGTACATGAGTCTTTTTCTGTACTTCTTTCACCTGCATGTCAGAAAGGCCGTCGGCTTAATCCCCCTCAGGAAAGGCATACCTAAAGATTTCTGCTTCCTTGGTGCCGTTGGCGCGCGTTTGCGTGCGCATTCTGGTGCCAGGAACGGCGATTTAAGCCTTGCTAATGCTCAGAGTGTGTAGCTGTGTTTACCTGTGCCTGTTATCTGTTCCTGATCTGTTACCGACCCGGCTTGTCCAGACCTTCCTGTTCTCTGCCTGCACCTGATCCCGGCTTGTCCCGACCATTCTTCTGCCTGCTCCTCTGTACCTAGCTGCCAGCCCGTTGCTGACCCTGCCTGCTCCCGACTCCTCTCCAGTGTCTGTGGCCTTCCTGACCCCCACAGCTTCCAGCTCCGCAAGTCTTCTCCAGCCTTTCCAGATTGCTACTTCCTGGCTGCATCTCTAGCCCCGCAGGTCATCTCCAGCAATCCTACGGACTTCCAGCTGGTGGACTTTACCTGACTTCCACAGGCACTCATACCTCCCCGTGCTCTTGCGGCCACTGTCTCACTCCCAGCGGTCTCTCGAACCAGGGTGGTAGGAGAGACCATCTCCTGCCATCAGACTCACTACCTGGTACGTAACAGTATCAGACAGCCATGGCTGAGTCTGCAAGGGGGGCCTCTGTCCTACTTGAGGTCAACCAGCACCTCACAGACCTCACACAGGCCATCAGGTCCCTGCAGGGCAAACATGTCCGTCTCGAGGAGCAAGTCCTGACCTCCACTCCGGTCTCTACAACCACGGCCAGCTTGGACCCTGTCACTTCACTGCCTGCTCTGGAGCCACGGGTACCTACCCCAGAAAAAAGTATAGGGCCTTCCGTAATGCCTGCCAGCTCTATTTCACACTCCAGCCCCTAACTTTCCAGTTGGAGTCTACCAAGGTGGGGTTTGTTATATCCTTGCTGCGGAATCAGCCCCAGGCCTGGGCCCATCACCAGCTGGAAACCAAAGATGCCCGGCTGGAGACCCTATCCTCCTACTTTCAGGCCATGTCGCAACTGCATGACGACCCTCAACAGTCCGCTACGGCCGAATCCACTCTCCACTCCCTCCGGCAAGATGGCAGAGCAGTCGAAGATTACGTTTCGGATTTCAGGCGCTGGAACGCAGATACCAGTTGGAACCACACCGCCCTGCAACACCAGTTTCAGCTGGGCCTGTCAGAGGGCCTTAAGATGAACTAGCTCGGGTAGGAGTTCCGAGTTCCTTGGATGACCTCATGCAGCTGTCCATACAGATAGATCGCCGCCTGCGTGAATGCTGGCGGGAGAAGCAGACACCGCACAAGGCCTCCGTCCGGTCCTCCATTTCCCCTGAAGAGCGGGCACGCAGGCTCCAAGGCAATCTCTGCCTGTACTGTGGAGAAGCAGGCCATTATGTGCATGAGTGCCCAGCCAAACACCCAAAAGGGTTCTTCGGCTCCTCAATAGGGCAGACACTATTGACAGCCAAACCGACTCACCTAGCCCTCCCCCTTTCCTTCCGACTACCCAGAAGGTTAGTTTCTGTCACGGCTATTTTGTGGACTAAGGGGCCTGCAGCTGCTTCATCGACCTGGACTTTGCAGCCAAACATGGAATTCCTCTCCAACCCAAAGAACAAAGTTTCTCGGTGTTCTTAGCCGATGGGTCCCGCGTCAAATCAGGACTAGTATCTAAGGAGACCCCCACCTTTGCTGGCCACCACTCTGACCACAGTGAGCTGCTACGGCTGGACGCAATTGCTCCACTGTTCCCAGTCATTCTAGGCCTGCCATGGCTCCAAGCCCACAACCCCTGGATCACCTGGAGTTTCGAATTAATCCAGTTCCAGTCCACATATTGCCAGGAACACTGCCTCCCTACACCCTTCCTGCCTCCCCCAAACCTAATGTGTCTTGACTCTGATCTTGACTCCCATCAGAAAGTACCCTAAGTATACCACAAATTTCTGGACATGTTTAGCAAGCAAGGGGCAGACACGCTTTCTCCGCACCGCTCCTATGACTGCCCAATCAAGCTTCTTCCTGGGGCAGAAATGCCGTTCGGACGGATCTTCCCGTTGTCCGAGAAGGAGGTAGTGGCCCTGAAAGACTACATCGACGAGAACCTGCAGAAGGGGTTCATCCGCCCATCTTCTTCTCCAGCCGGTGCGGGAATCTTCTTTGTGGAGAAGAAAGATCACACGCTCCGGCTGTGTATTGACTACCGAGACCTGAATAAGGTTACGGTGATGAATCGCTACCCCCCTTCCCTTAGTGCCGGAACTTTTTCAGCGCCTACGCTCTGCCACCATTTTCACAAAGCTGGATTTAAGAGGAGCAACCTCATTCGCATCCAGGAGGGGGACGAGTGGAAAACTGCGCTCCGCACCCGATTTGGGCATTACGAATACCTTGTCATGCCCTTCGGATTGTGCAATGCCCCAGCCACCTTCCAGTTTTTCATCAATGATATCCTCAGGGACTTCCTGGACATTTTTGTCATAGCCTATTTGGATGACATCCTTATTTTTTCTTCCTCACTAGAAACCCATCGGGAGCACAAACTATATTGCAAACCCGAGAAATGTGAATTTGAGCGCCAGAGTATTCAGTTTCTGGGACTGATCATTTCCCTGGGAGGCATCGAGATGGACCCGCAAAGTGTCAGCCATCCTGTCTTGGCCTGCACCCACCGATAAAAAGGGGGTCCAGCGGTTCGTTGGATTCTCCAATTTTTATCGTAAATTCATCCGGAACTTCTCGGCCATCATATCACCCATCACCCAGCTCACCAAGCAAGGGATCCGGGTCCACTGGTCCCTGGAAGCGCAAACCACCTTTGCAACTCTGAAGGAACTCTTCACGTCAGCCCCTGTACTGCGCCACCCAGATCCAGCTCTTCCCTACTGTTACGTGCCAGGTAGGGAGCCTGACGGCAGAGGACGGCCTCTCCTATGACCCCGGTTCGAGGGACTGCTGGGGTTGAGACAGCGGCCACAAGAGCATGGTGAGGTATGAGTGCCTGTGACAGTCCAATGATGTTCGCCAGCAGACGGTCCGCAGGATCGCTGGAGGTGAAGATGACCTGCAGATGGAAGGTGTTAGATAGGAGCGACCCAGTTGACCCGGGGAGCTGCAGAGCTGGGAGCCACTGAGGTCTGGATGGCAACAGGCACTAGAGTGGAGTCAGGTGAAAGCAGGTTTGGCAACAGGCTGGCAGTGCGGTACAAGAGGAGCAGGCAGGTGGGTGGTCGGGTCCAGGCAGGGTCGTCTCAACAGGTGGGCAGCAAAGGTATCAGAGGGTCAGGCAAGGGCGTGGTTGTAGACAAGCCAGGATCGGGTGCAGGCGGACAGCAGGAGGGTTGTAGACAAGCCGGGTCGGTAACAGGTGCAGGACAGGTTATCAGGTTGCAGGTTAGTACAGGTAACGCTGTAGATCAGACAGCACTTGCTGCAAGGTGTGTCCCATTGAAATAGATCCGTCTGGTGGCGTTTCAGGCGCAAATAGCGATAATAAGTCCAAATAATCAGGATTTCTCCTAACACCTGCATTCTAGAGGTGGACGTGTTGGAGAGCGCTGTCGGGGCAGTTCTCTCTCAACGCTCTGGTCTCAAAAGCTTAGTCCATCCGGTGGCTTTCTTCTCACGAAAACTTGCCCCGGCTGAAAGGAACTATGATGTGGGAGATTGGGAACTCCTGGCCATTAGGGGCCGCTTTGGAATAATGGAGATATCTGCTAGAAGGGGCGGCTCACCCAAAACTGATCTACAGGGATCACAAGAATCTTGAGTACCTCAAATCTACCAAACGTCTCAGACCTCACCAGGCCCGATGGGCATTATTCTTCTCGAGAATCTTGTTCCATATAACATACTGGCCCGGATCTAAAAATATAAAGCCTGATGCATTATCACGCATGTTCGAAAATCCAAAGGAGTCGGGGACACCCGATACTATTCTGCCAGCTGGGAATTTCCTGCTTCTACAAACGGACCTTTTGCTGCAGTTGAAGCAGGCCTCTATAGGAACTCCTGTCTCCATCAGCGACAGCTTGCAGGTCAGAGAGGGTCTGTTGTGGAGAGGGTACCAAATCTTTGTCCCGAAGGAGGTCTGAATAACCATCCTAGGTCTCTGTCATGATCATCCCTTGGCCGGACACTTCGGAATCCACAAGACCTTAGAGCTGGTGCAGCGCACCTTCTGGTGGCCCAACCTGGAAAAGGATTGTAAGGGCTACATTAACTCCTGCCCCATCTACACTCGAAACAAAGTTCCCCGGAACAAGGCCTGGGGCTTGCTTCGACCTCTGCCAGTACAAGACCGACCTTGGGCCATGATTTCTATGGACTTTGTAGTGGAGCTACCTCCCTCTGAGGGCTGGTCAACCGGCTGACAAAGATGGCCCATTTCTTGCCCTTAAAAGGAACACCCTCTGCTCCAGAGACCGCCCGGGTGTATGGCTGGCTACAACTAACCTGAAACTGGCATGCCCATCAAGGAAGTTGGGGCCTAAGTATGTGGGACCATTCCCTGTCAAAAGGAAAGTCAATGATGTGTCCTACAAGCTGGCTCTGCCTGAAAG
Source organism: Glandirana rugosa (assembly GCA_018402905.1). Taxonomy (NCBI): domain Eukaryota; kingdom Metazoa; phylum Chordata; class Amphibia; order Anura; family Ranidae; genus Glandirana; species Glandirana rugosa. The sequence goes on along the minus strand of BLSH010423046.1, from coordinate 1,233,470 downwards.
CTTCAGAATCCACCCAATGTTTCATGTTTCCTTGTTGAAGCCTGTGATACCAGACTCTTTTCCCGACCGTGAAACCGGTCCACCTGCACCTGTAATAATTAATGGGGAAGAGGAATTTGAGGTGGAGGCTGTACTGGATTGTAGAAGGAAAAGAGGGCAAATACAGTACTTGATTAAATGGAGGGGCTATGGACCAGAGGAAAACTTCTGGGAGCCCGAACAAAATCTACATGCCCTTGATCTGGTAAATTCCTTTCTTCGCAGCCTCACACAAATAAGAACTCAACTGGGCATCTGGAGGCTGTCCGTAAGGGGGGGTAATGTCAGGAAGGCCATCGGCTTGATCCCCCTCAGGAGAGGCATACCTGAAGACTTCTGCTCCCTTGGTGCCGCGTGCGCGCATTCTGGCGCCAGAAACAGCCATTTAAGCCTTGTTAATGCTCAGAGCGTGTGCTGTCTGATCTACAGTGTGTACCCATGTTTACCTGTGCCTGATATCTGTTCCTGATCCATTACCGACCCGGTTGGCCAGACCTTCCTGCTCTCTGCCTGCACCTGATCCCGGCTTGTCCCGACCATTCTTCTGCCTGCTCCTCTGTACCTCGCTGCCAGCCCGTTGCTCAACCTGCCCGCACCCGACTCCTCTCCAGTGTCTGTGGCCTTCCTGACCCCCGCAGCTTCCAGCTCTGCAAGTCTTCTCCAGCCTTTCCAGATTGCTACTTCCTGGCTGCATCTCTAGCCCCGCAAGTCCTGTCCATCTCCAGCAATCCTACGGACTTCCAGCTGGTGGACTTTACCAGACTTCCACAGGCACAGGCCCCAGCGGTCTCTCGAACCGGGGTCGTAGGAGAGGCCATCCCCTGCCGTCAAACTCACTACCTGGTACTTAACACTGCCTGCCCTGCAGTGAGGGGTTATGATCCCACTGCAGGACAGAAACAAAGAAATTCCACAGTTTTTTTGTTTTTTTTTACTTTAAGGTTCCTGAAGGGAGGGACCCCTCCCCGAACAACAGGTACTCAAAAGTAATGAAACAGGAACACACTTCACCCCAGTGTCCTTGCATTGAAACAGTCTCTTCCACTGGGCACAGGGTGGCAGGCTGGTTTGTCCTGCAGTTCAGGGGAAAGTACACACTCTGCTACTCCTCTGGCAGTCTGAGTGTGCTGTTTAGGCTGTACTACATCACAGTCCTAAACATAGTAGTGAGGATCAGGCATTCTCACCCGCTGGTCCCCATCTCCCCGAACTGAAATAGAGTAGCTCCTTGCGGGCTGATTGGGCTTGACGAACATCACACAAGCTCTCCTTATGGACTGCCCAAGACTCTATACCTGTTTAAGTTCCTTAAACCTCTCCCAACAACTGCTCTCAGGATCCTGCAAGGGCGTAGGAACATGCAAAAGTCCCATGTCATCTCATCCTCCCACTCCTCCCTTGAGCTTTCAACGATCTCCAAGACGTGGGGTGGGACGTAGGGGTAATCCAAGCCCCACTCCAAAGCAACCCAGAGTTGTACCTTCCTTTGATACAGAGAGAATCTGGGTAGGCTGACGAGGTTCCCCTTGCCAGGCTTGACTTGTGTATCAGGTGACTTCACCACCACCTGCTGGTACGTTGGTGCTCTAGTCTGGGTAATGCACGGCCTGTTGTGGAAAGTCTGGTAGCAAACACTGGGGGTTCCTGCAGCTGATCTGGTGTCTTGAGGGGGCTCTGTCTCATCCCCATTAGAGAAATAGAGGGTCTGCAAACTTCCCGCCTCCTCTTCGTCTGACCCCCTCACTTGGAGATGACCACTCCACCATGTGCTCCAATGACCCTAATTCAGCTAACAGTCTGGGTGACCCCCAGTCTATGACCCTCTGTTCTGCATCCTCATCTGACTCACCAGGGGGTGCTTCCCCCCTCAGACGCTGAGTCTAGCCTAACTGGGATGCTTGCAGATGGAGACACAGCCAGCATTTCAGGGGCCCTGGGCTCCCGCTTAACAGTAATCACGGTTCCCGAGTCCCCGACCAGGCTGCAGGCCACGACAGTCTCTCCTTCCCCTTCATCCTTAATTTTCGTGGGGGAGTCGCCAGGCCGCAACTCCACTGCGCCTTGAGGCGATGTCACCAGGCCCCATCCAGCCTTCCGGCGGACGGCAGAGCCCTGATTGCAGGTCCACCAAGTAGTATTGTGGCTCCTGCTCTGTAGATTCCCATCGAGTGAGTGGAGCGACACAATGGCCACACCGGGACCAGGCAGCAACATCCACGGTGAGCATCTGGCAGTCCCGGCAGACGAGACACAGCTCCTCCATCCCCTCAATGACTCCCAGGGCAATTCCCCCGCATGGCTTCAACCGGACCCCCGTATCGACCAGGGTCCATTCTGGCCTATCCGGCAACCAGGTCAGCGGTAGTTCAAGTCTCCCACCTTCCGTCTTCTCTCTCCTCGTGGTGACTGGTGCTAGTTGCAGGCAAGTAGCTTCTTCCAGGGCGTGGCGCTGCCCCCACATTACCAGACGAGCTGGCACCAAATGTCCTGATAAGCAAGCTTGCTGCGTGTCACAATGCTGTAACCCCTTGTGTGAAGGATGAAACTTTACAAACAGTAGTATCCACTGTTCTGCTTGAAAGTACACCTATGACACAGTATCTCCCCTTAGCAACAAGAACAGTCCCAGGCCAGGCATACTTTACTGTTTGCAGGAATTGGAGCAGACATTTGCAAAGCACTCCTAATGCCCAGGTTTAGCAGATGCTGGGCATATTTGTAATCCAGTGGTAATGTCCGGCCGTAGCATGGAGCAGGACATATTTGTAATCCATGGGCGTGCTCGCCCACTATGGTTGCCATGGACAACGACACATGGTAGAAAGTCACTGAATTGCAGGATAAGTATTTAAGTGTCCATCCCCAGCGCTGGTTTGGAACAACTGTGTAAGCAGGCCGTAAATTGTGGACAGCTCCCTCTGGTTGCTATGGAAAACAGCACACTTAATTTAGCACAGTTCAAGGGCAGAGCACACAAGTCCTCCACAGTTAAGTTTGCATCGACAATAAAACAGGTTATCATAAACCCCTGGCTCAGTTCTCTTGCGGTTGCTATGGGCGACGACTGGGTGCCTTGCAGGCAAATCCCGGACGAGTCCCCAAAATGTAGCCATGTGCTCCCTTGGGAGTAGCATTAGTTGTGGTTCACCTGATAGCTGCCCTCAATCCCACCATATCTCACACATCCATAGACACTGACCAGGCCAGCTCTTGTTTTTGTTTTGTTTTAGGGGAAATAACTTGGATGGGGAAAAGGGGTGACTGTGGGATGCCCCAGAAATTACTGTACACAATCTCCATATAGAGTCCTGTATATGCACACTTGCCCTGTAGACTGTCCTTCTGCAGACTGTTACTCCTAACAACTCTCTCCAGCACTCCGCTTACTGACCATTTCTCCTCACAGTTCTCTCTTTCTCCAACACTATACTTGCAGACTATTGCGCCTTCACTTCTCTCAAGCAAAAATCTTCCCAGCTTAAAAGGAAATGTATCAAGCTTCTTTACTCATTTCTCTTCACTACAGCTAGCACATGGCGAGGCCTACACTCTGTCAGCAGGACCTCAGGACCACCCATTACAGGCCAGAGATCACAAACTCCTGAATATGTAGCAAAGTACTTGGGTGCTAGCTGGGCCCTTTGATGAACTACAAATTCCAGCCCATCCCTCTTCCAGGCCACCACCCTGACCTGCTTTCCTCCCAGTAACACTCCTTCCCCTGACTGGCTCCCACAAACTGTCCCCTATTCCTCTCTAAGCCTGCTCCAGCACTTTCACTTCCAGCTCCCAGGGTCTGTCACTCACTGACTCCAGTGGACTCTTTAAAGTGTCTCAGAGCACCTCTGCTGCTCTCCTGTTCCCTTATGCTACTTCAGAAATCTCCTCCACTCCTAGTTGCAGCCGAACCTCCAGGCCTCAAGGTCACCCCCCCCCCCCCCCAGACTGGGGGATCCCTCCTGGGTAGAGGCCTCCACAACACCTGTGCTTCATCTTCACGCTTCCACCTCCAGCAACTCCTCCCCAACTGACCCAGCCCTGAGTATATGAGAAGGCCTGCCCCCTGCCAATCCAGGTTGGGGATTGGTCAGGGCTTTCCATGACGCTCCAGATGATGACACCTCTTGTCCCACCTTCACTCTGGAAAGTTCCAGTGCTTCCCAGTACAATGTAGGAGGCTCTAGTGACATCATCTGTTGGACTGCCCCAGTCCTACCTGAGCCACTCCCGAAGCCCAGATCAAAACATTCAGGCCTGCTCCTACATTCAGGCCTGACTAACCCTATCTCACAAAAATGCCTACACTATAGGGGCGCTACAAAAGTATACTGTGGTGTTATTAGCTAGAATAATAATAAATGAACAACATTGTGTCAGTGACTGAAGTAACAACCACAAACTTTACTGACTGCAATAAGAATCCCCGACATTGAGACTGCAATAAGAAACCCCAACATTAGTATCATTGACTGCAATAACAACCCTTGACTTTGGGGACAGTGATTGCAATAACAACCCATATGATTGGTGTAAGTGTAATACCTTCAGTATTACTGCAAGTGCCTGCAATAACAACTCCCAACATTGATGTCAGTGACTGCCATAACATCCAACACTGTGGTCAGTGACTACAATAAGAACCCTCGACACTAGTGTCAGTAACTACAATAAGAACCAGCAGCATTGGTCTTAGTGACGACAGTAAGAACCCCCAACACTAGTGTCAGCAACTGTAATAAGAACCCACAACATTGGTGTCATGACAGCCAAAACAACCCCAACATTTGTGTCAGTGACTGTTAAAACAACCCGCAATATTGGTCTCAGTGATTGCAATTACACCCCATAAGATTGGTGTAAGTGTAACACCACCAGTGTAGCATATTGCCCCCATGATTGAGGTCAGTGCAGCAAAAAAAAAAAATTGGTGTCAGTGCAGCACAATACCTCCATGCTTGGTGTAATTGCAGCAAAATATCCCAGTATTGGTGGCAGTGCATCAACAAAACCATAGGAATGGTCAGTCAAGATACTCCTAGCATTTTGTCAGTGCAGCAAAGTACTCCCAGGATTGGCATGTGTAGCACAGGGTACAAACCCCTGCTTTAGAACTATGCAAAAAATACATTTGGTGCCCCAATTAGTGGAGCTACCAACAAAAAAGGGAGGCTTTTGTACCCCAGGATGTGATTTCCTGCTCTGTTCTCTCTGAACATTCCCCTCTTTTCTCACATGGATTCTCATTGATATGGATCCAATTTGTACAAACAGCTTTCCACAGGCAGATGGTTTAAGACAAAGAAGTGGCAATAAAATGAGGATTAGCATGGGTGTTGCACAATGAGAGAGGTATTTCACTAAGCTCAATGCAGTGCAGACATTGTGGTAGTCAACCCTACTGGTCAACAAAGAGAACATGATGGGCTAAGTGGTTAATTACCGTAGCCTGGTTGTAGCTATCCTTTCACCCTGGTGTACAAGCAAAGGAGTCATTTGCACTTTAATTAAAAGTTTTAAAAAAATGCTGTTGACCTAAAACCTGAAGCTTATCTCTATGCCTAAACTTACATTTGTGCCATGGATAGATCCAAAAAGGGTGCAAATCCCCACAGGGTTTTGAGACTCTCCTTCCATCTACAGTTTTACAATAATGGCAAAAGAAATGGCACTCTAAGGCTCCATGCACACTGGACGCTCTCTGGGCATTGTATTATGTGGCAGGAGACGCTGCTTAGAAGCGTTTTGTAAGCAGCGTTTATGCATGTTTTTGCACGTTTATCAGCGTTGGCATTTTTGAGGGGTGTTTTTTAACTTCATTAGCTTCTATTGACCACAAAACACGCTGGACGCCAATAAACGGCCGTTTAGCGGTGTTTATGAGCATTTCTCAGCATTCATCAGCGTCCAGTGGTTTTTGTGGTCAGGGGAACAACTCCTAAATGTCAATTCAGGGCGTTCAGATAACAGCCCATAAACACCACTGCTGTTAAACGACAATAAATGTCTATGTGTGCATGGACACATAGGATAACATAAAGGGGCGCTTATAGCCTGTCAAAAAAACTCCCAAACGACCATAAACGGTCGTTTATCAGCTTCAGCATGCATGGAGCCTTATAACTAGAAATGAGCGAACACCTGGATGTTCGGGTTCGGCCGAACTTCGCAAAAGAGTTCGGGTTCGGCACCGAACTTGGCCCCGAACCCCATTGAAGTCAATGGTAACCCGAAAGGGCTAGAGGGCTGCAAAAGGAAGCAAAATTGGGGTAAGAGTAGGACAAGTGCCCTGCAAACAAATGTGGGTAGGGAAATAACTTAAAATCACATAAAAAAAAATTGAGGAGGAGGTGGTGGAGATGGATGTGGAGTAGGAGGTTGAGGAGGCAGTGACCGTGGCGGTGGAGGAGGAGGAGATAGCCAACACTGTTTTTTGTTTGTTTGGGTTTTTTTCTAATTTGGGTAGCCCCCAAAATATTGAGACATATTAAAAAAAAAAAAAAAAAAAAAAAGTATACCAATGGCTGTGTGAGGCCGGAATAAATGGCTATTCTGCACAAGGTACAGACAAGTCTTGTGGGATCCATGCCTGATTCATTTTAATAAACGTTAGCTTGTGCACGTTGGCTGTGGACAGGCGGCTCCGCTTGTCTGTGATAACGCCCCCTGTATGCTAAAAACACGTTCAGACAATACACTGGCTGCAGGGCAGGCCAGCACCTCCAAGGCATAAAGGGCAAGCTCAGGCCATGTGCCCCATTTGGAGACCCAGAAATTAAATGGGGCAGACCCATCAGTCAGTACATGTAGGTGTGTGCACACATACTGTTCCATCATGTTGCTGAAATGCTGCCTCCTGCTAAGACATTGCCTATCAGCTGGTGGTGCTGTTGTGGCGTGCTGCTGACAAAGCTTTTCCAAAGATGGATTTCGGCCATGCTAACCCTGCCTTCTGAGGTGCTGGCTGTGCCACAGCTGCGTTGGCGACCTCTTCCTCCTCCTGATTTTAGAACACTAATCTGTCCCTCACACCAGCATCAGGAACATCTCCCTATACCAGTATGAAATTATTTGCTTCTATGTGGGGGTACTGATATATCATTGTTATTTTTCCTTCTTGATTAGGGCAACTCATATATTTTTTAATCAACAATATTTTTCTGATTGAGTTAATATGGTTGAGCGAAGCTCATATTTATAAAAACTGTTTCACTTTCCTGATTGTGGATTAAAGCGGTAGTAAACCCATCCATTTGACAGTTTAAAAACCAGATACATTTCCGGCACGTGCCGGAAATGTAACACTCCCATTGGTTGTGCTCTAAACCAAACTGTCAAACCATCCAATTGCTGGTATCATAGCTGATCACATGTGCAGCATCATGGCAGTTAAAGATTAAACAAAGCCCAAGATGGCAGCTTCCTTAGCTGAAAATGATAGGAGGGTTTACTACTACTTTAAGGCTGCTGCTTACTTCCCTCTTTGGTTAAAATTATATGAACCCTCAGCACGGTGTAATATATTACACAGATAGCTAAATATATTACAGCTATCTAACTATCCGCTCCATTAGGTCCGCCGCCCCCCAATCCATGTGCTTGGCCCCTGTTCTACATGCAGGGTGCTGGGCGCATGAATTTCCATAGGGGATTTTTTTTTTTTGAAGCACATGATTAGAGCCTGGGGCTCTAATTGGCTTCAAAAAAGGTTGGGCTTGGGGCGCAGAGTACTGTGCCCTGAGCCCATCCGGTTGTATGACAATAACAAATTAATATTCACGATTGTCTACCCGATTCTCCTCCCGGACAATCAGGAAGAAGGTCCTGAGAGGAGGAGATGCCATTGAGGGGGAAGGCATTGAGGAGGAGATGCCGAGGAGGAGACGCAGGCCCACAACCTAGATGGGGCAAGAGCGGGATTTGCCAAGCGACAGGGTGGGGGGGGGTTGGTGATTTTGACTGATGGACCAAATGGGGGGAGGGGGTGGGGGGTTTGACTGACTGACTGACTGTTGGGGGTGGTTTATTTGCCGCCCCCCCCCCCCCC
>BLSH010423046.1:1210373-1225377 GCA_018402905.1 Glandirana rugosa | reverse complement strand
GGGGGAGGGGGTGGGGGGTTTGACTGACTGACTGTTGGGGGTGGTTTATTTTCCGCCCCCCCCATAAAATCGATCACCATCCGCCACTGTCTGTCTATCTATCTATCTCTCCCATGTGTTTTTATGTGTAACCACATCCAAACTGTGCTTTTTTTAACTAGTTTCAGGTGGGTTGAAAAGAAATGTTTTTCCAATGAATTATTTAGAGGCCAAGCTTTACCAGACTCCTCAATGCTCTGCTGAAACTGTATTAAGCAAGTACTACCTATGAAGTCTAAATCAAATCACCGCCTAAGGCTTTTTACCACGTGTTTTTGCTATTAATAATTAACCTTCTCAAAATGGAGCTACGTTAAGACACTAGCCCTGCATTCCATATACATGTTACCTGTAATGTTTTATTATTTTTTTATCAAGTTATTCAACATATGCAACAATGGGTATGTGATCATAGCTTTTATGTAGCTTGAGTAAAATCTGAATAAGGAGAATTCCAGAGATGCCATACGTGTCATTCCATAACTCTGCACAGAATTTGTTCTCTGAACAGAATGTGCCTCTTTTACTCATGTCTTTTATTAGATTTTATTTTTTACCATCTTGTTTCCACTTCAACATATATATATATAAAATAAAAAGCAGAGCAAGTGTAAGGTATATGTGTTGGTTTTAAGGGCATGCATTTATGAAATGTGTAAAAGCAATTGTTATGGGTATTTGTTTAAATCTGAAGTGTGAGAAAAAATATTATCGGACAAGGGGAGATCGTGGCCTTCATACACCCTTTATCCAATCACTGAATGCCTTGTTTTATTTGAAAATAATACAATACTCTTTCTAAACGGAGGAACTACACTCGGAGCAACTCGCTGTGATCGCTGTGCTCCAACTCTGACTGTTAGCTTCACTGTTGAAATTTCAGCAGTGATATCACCAACGGAGGCTGCATGCCGGTAACCTTTTTCAAGAAAGAAGCAGCAGCTACAAGTGGAGCACACAGAGGTACTTTTTTGGTACCTAGTTAATGACATTTTTTCCCACATGTAATCTTCAGAGACCACAGTGCTCATCCTATCAATGCCATTGTCAATTTTCTCTTCTTCCAATGGGCTGACACCATCTTTGTGCAAGCATCATCCAATGTTCGCATTTTATTGAAATGAGATCCTGGTCCAGAGATGATACAATCATGTAACTCTTGTGCTTGAGTGGTATACTTTATATTCTTCATTGTGTATACAGATCAGCCCATTACTGCTGTCTCTCACATCGTAACTTAGCACAAAGCTACAATATACTGTCTGAGTAATCAATACAGAGAGAAAGCTGGGGAAATGTTTCCTCCTGCATTTAGTAGATGAATGACCTAATTCTCCTCTCAAACAAAGATTGGGAGATGCATTCACTTGGCTAGTGCTCCCCATCACAGCTTTCCTTATACAGCTTGGTACATGGATTCTTGCCAAAGAAAACCGCTTACTGGGCAGGGGAGGTAGTTTATAGAGTTAAATTTCACACAGCACAAATACGTCAGGTTAGAAGGTGGGCTTTCTGTGTCACCAGTTTCAGAGGTGTGGTGTCTAAGGAGCCTTTGATCTTTACCAGGGAACTCCAGAAGGAGATTTGGATTGTATTGCGTGGTGCTACCAAGCCTGTAAAAACTCCTGGGTCAGAAGAGGTGGTCCTCAGACATTCAACAGGCAGAAAACTGAAACCGGTAGCAGACTCAAAGTCTTAGCACAGATAAAAGAAGGTCAGGGTAGGCAACAGACCAAAGAAAAACAGGATCTAAAGATCAAGTGGAGTCATAAGCAGAATAGGAATCAACGTTTAAAAATTGAAAAGCTAGAAATGATCATCTTGCTGCAAGTGTGCCCTCATTCCTCTTTCCCAGCTACCCTATACATGGATCCTTGCATGCCAGCAGTGTTGGGCTCTGTTGAATGGGAGGTTAGAATTACCTAAGAGAAGTCCTGAATTTTGTTTTTAATTTCTCTGGTTCCAAACCCTGTTCCTTACTGACTAAATGTAATTCTATTTTCTGGGAATGCATCAATATATCATGAAAGTTCTTTGACACAATGTACTGATAAGTCATAATATCTCAAACCATATGCTTCCCAATTTAGATAAAACAGTCCCCCGATGAAGACTGCGGTTTGTTTGATCGAAATGCATTGAGGCACTTTTTGGCAGGATCAACATTGAAGGAAATTCTTGTATATAAGCTAATGCCTGCCCGATTCAGCGTTACCTAGGTTTTCAGGCCACAATAGGATTGTATGTAACCAGAGCTCATATTTTAAACTTTTATTGATCTTAACCTTTGGACAATAAATGTATATATTTTTATATTGATATTTGTTTCACATGTCTTTTTGCTGCATTAAAACTCATGGGGGAATCTGATTTTCCTTTTTCTTTTTGCAATGATCAACAGAAGCCTCTGGTTTAGACATTTTCCCAGGGGATCAAGTAGTGATACATTAGCATTCAGCACTGGGAGCTTAGCACTGGTAGTTTTCAGCTCAGACCTTCTGGAAAGAGAATGATTCTTTACCCTAAGGCCCCTCTCATGCTAATCCTCTGTGCAGTATTACCTTAACACAGTGGTGGATTAACTTTACCCTAGGCCCCAGCCTGTTTTCTATTAATGGGTCCTCCATTTAATGAAATTATGCATAAGGTTTGTTGTACATAATCATTTTTGTTTTGCTTTTGACATTAATTTGTGAAGCATTTCTAAAAGGCACAAAAGTCCGGTAGACAGCATTCCTATTTTAGTTAGATCTTATGCAGTGGTGTTACCCAATGCAAAAACTAGGTACAAGGAGCATGCATGTCTATTGCATGTAATGGTTTAATTATCCCAAAGTAGAGCTGAGGACATGCACATTTTTACACATTCTAAACAAGTAGTAAATAAGATTTAAAGTGATTGTAAAGGTAAAAAAAAAAAAATATATATATATATATATATATATATATATCTAACTTCAACTGTTATACTTACCTGCTCTGTACAATGGTTTTGCACAGAACAGCCCTGATCCTCCTCTTCTGGGTTCCCCCGCCATTGCTCCTGGCTCCCCCACCACCTAACTGCTTCTATAGCAAGCCGCTTGCTATGGGGGTACTTATGTGGGTGTGCTCTATTCACCCACACAGTGAGGCTTGGCCTCACCCCCCTCTCCTCACTGGCTGTGATTAACAGCAGCAGGAGCCAATGACTCCCGCTGCTACCCCTAAGCCAGTGAGGAGAAAGAAAGAGAGCAGTGAGGCTGCTGTCATGCACAGTGCTAGATCGAAATCAAGCTTAGGTAAGTATGGGGTGGGGGCTGCACACAGAAGGTTTTTTTTACCTTAATGCATAGAATGCATTATGTTAAAAAAACATTTTGCCTTTAGAACCACGTTAAAATTAGCCCTCATTGACCTCATTGTAGCTTCAGACACTGTAAAGTGATTTGTTCAAAAAAAAATTTCCAGCAGTAACACTTTCATTTCAACAACTGATCTTTTTTGCCAGCAGTGTCTTAGCAGCCTGCCAGGCTTCTAATCTCTCTAATTTATACACAGAGCAGGTGCACAGGAATCCTAACAGCTCTCGCATATAAACACTGCAAAACTATTGACCTAATCCTTGTGCTGCATCTCCCTTCTTCAGTCTGAGCTCCTCTGTACAGGAACTTCAAAAGGCTGCTACCAAATAGGATCCATGCACTTGCTAAGCTTAAATTTAACAAGAAAAAAAAACCTCATAAACTATGACTACTGTAAATCTTATTATAGTATTTGGTATAAAAATACTTATAATGGTATATTCACCATACAGAACCGTATAAATGTGTGCCTTTTATATCTGCCATGAACTTTAAGCAGCCCTCAGCATGAGTGTACTGTATGTGCCTAGTGAATGTACACCTAGGCCAAGGTAGAGGACACTGGTATTGGAACAACCATGTGATTGACTGAATGGTGGCTCCCAAGAGAAGTGGCCCGTAGCTCCCAGTTCCTTACATACTGGTGGAAACAAATAGCTAATCTTAGAGTTTCTGTGAATTGGAAGTAAACACTGACCTACTTGAAATAGAGTACAGACCCTTGGCAAAGCTTTTAAGAAGACAGAGATAAGCAAGGAAATCTTCATACCAGTATGAAGAGGCTGCATGATTTCGTTATTGAAATGTTTATCCTGACTGGAGGGAATAAATACGATTGTTCTCCAAAATGAAAAGAAATAAAAGGAAACAAAAAAAACGATCGCCCGTCTTACAGGAGCTTACAGTGTAATTAATGTAGCTTAATCTGCCTTTTCACAATAATTTGTACAGAATGTCATTGGTACTAGAAACAGCCAGCGAAGCAGGAGGATCGAAGAAAAAACCGGCTTTGTGGGCTTTGTTAAATGGGTGATTGATCTAGTTGCATGATCTAGAAATGGCCTTTCCCCTCACTAACCCCTCTGTAACTGACTGTAGGGATTCTAACTGCAGTTACTAAGTTTGTTACTAGGTTTGTTTCCCAATGCATCAGCCTATCCTTGCATTTGGTTGTGTTTATTGTTCATACCCTGTAACAGCCTTTCTCAACCTTTTTACTTCAAATGAACCCTTGAAATCATCTTTAGGTTTGAGGAACTCCTGCTAAAACTAATGTAAAAAACACTTTATACACTGGTGGCCTATAGGTAAAAATGCCCCATTTACAGTGCTGGTCAGAATGTCACCCTTAGGAGCAGTTCACACATAGGTGACTTGCGATCTGACTTGTGTCGCCCCAAGTCGCTTGACATCAGAAATCCCATTGAAATTAATGGGAGCCGTCTTAATATGCACTACTCAAGTTGCTCCGACTTCAGGGCGACTTCTGGAAAGGCAACTTCTAGGCGATTTGAGCCCATAGAATTCAATGGAAATCGCTTCCAAGTTGGATCACCGTCTATAAAGAAGTGACTTTACAGGAAAAAATAAATAATTTAAGGTAACCCCTCTCCCTCTCTTGATTGGCCACAGGCAAAGTTGTCTGGCATGGAGGTCGCGTTGTAAGTCGCACTGAATCCGCCTTGAAGTCGCGTACAAATCGCCTAGCAAAGTAGCCTCTGACGTCGGATCGTCTAGGTGTGAACTTTACAGATAGCTAAAAAGATCATTGGTGGCATGCTGCTGGCTATTCCAAGTGGTGTTGTTCCCAGAAGTATGCAGGTACCATTAAATGGAACACATTTTAGGGAACCTCTAGCAATCTCTGGAAGAACCCTGAACCATTAATGAGCTTGGCTGCCCTACAGGTTACTTTAGGGATAATAGATTCATTTCACTAAGCTATAATAATCATTATTTGCTATAACAAACATTTTCCGTTCTGGCAGCCACATATAGGTAACATTAAAAAAATCCCTTGGCTGAAAATAACGATCACTATGGCAAATATATGCAGTCAAGCATGCTTCTTATACTCACTGTGGAACCTAAGGGGTTAATCCTCTGCATTATGTAAAAAGGCTGTTCGATCTTGTATCCTCTGATCATCTCCTACTTCCACTGACTCCAATATATTTCCTGATATTTACAGAGCCAGGGGACAGGCTACACATGCTCAGTTTGGTGTGTATTGCTAGAGTGTTTTTTTTCTTGGGATAGTGCATGTGATCTGCATTATCCAGACAGAGGGTCAGGGGTCCTGCATTGCATTCTCATATGACAATCATGGGAGAATGAAAACTCCTCCTACAAACTTTGACCAGACACTCATACATGTCACAAGACTGCTCTAACTGCTGATGAGAAAAGGTATTTAGCAGTTTATATTTAATAAAATAATTGCATGTTCTGTGTAATGGGGCAGACCAGATATAGTGAATGCAGGGCTCTGGGTTTAGTTACACTTTATGTAATAAAACTAAATGCCTAGGAATACAAGTGCATCGCACATTATCACAGTCGATGCTCGTTCACACCAGACTGCATTGCCCTTTAACCTGTGTTAACTGTGCAGGTATAACTGCGTGTTATCACAGCACATTCTTATTAAGTGGGCCCCTGAAGCAGCAAAAGTCACTCCTGTTCTTTTTTTTCTATAGCAGAACGCACGTCATGCATTGCTGTGTGCTGTAATGCAGATCCGTTTTGTAGAGGCGTTGGGGTACCATTCAGAATAAATGGCATCCCAACACACTGTGCTTGGTGCGCTACATTCCCTTAAGGTATATTTGTCAACAGCAAGAAACACAGAGGCTGCCAGTGCTCATCTACTTCTTCTAAAAAATGTTTGTTGTCTGTTTTCAATTGGCATCAATACTTCTAGGTTATTCACCTGAATCTAGTATGCAGCAACATTGCGTTTATCATCTCTATGCTATTTCGGAGAAAGCTGTTCAGAACATTATGAAGCCAGCAATGGCATCTCCATATTTTTCTCATACAAGGTATACTTTTACTGTAAATGCAGAATTATGCAGGATTTGGGTGCATTTATCTTAAGCTGGACTACATGTATTGAACACATTATTATTGATTAGGATGTGCCTTAAAAATCCCAACCAACAATAATTTCTTCAATTTTCTCTAATAGGATGTGGCATTGCTTTATTATCCGGACTGGATAAGTACTTTCTGAACTATGTTCTATATCCCTTGGTGCAATTGAAGTTAAGTAATGTAAATGGAAGAAAATGCACCTTGATTGTGCCCAAATCAAAAGCATGTGCACATGTAGTCAAACAGACCTAGCTATAACCTGGTAGCAAAAGTATGTACTTTACTTCAGTTAGCAGAATGTTCTAATGGCTAAGCCATGCTTCTCTTAGAAGAACAAGAGTCCTTACTTAGTCAGACCACAACAACCACTGCTCATCTCTTCAAAACCTGGGCAGCTCCTTTGTTCTCCCTTCACATGATCTTTTTGGACCAGCTAAGCATCTTCATTAGCAATTAAATCTTGGAAGCCCAGCTATTGACGAGTGAAACTAACAGAAAATACGGGTAAACCTTTAACTTCTGCATGGAAGATAAAACTGATTTTACACTATTATTGGTATAAAAATCACTATAGCATTATGGTCTTGCCACATATGCAGAAAGTGCCCTTCAGCTAATAATGGGCACATATTGGTAGAATGCATATGACTATAAACTAAAAAAAGGGGATTAACTGAGGGAATTGTGAGTGTGGTGTCCCCGCAAGATTAAGGGCAGGACAACCTGCAATGTAGGCAGGAACTGGGTGGGACCATCCTGAAGCTAGGTGTGATATGAGTGGGAGATTGCCTGGGTGTAATGACCTCCTTTTCTTTTTTTTTTTTTTTAACTTTTTCCTGTATATTTTTTATTGTAAATTTTCATTAAACAGTATGCATTCAAATAGAAATATATCACAGATACATATAACAGTTTCTCAATAAAGGAACGCCATCTCACAAAGAATTGGTTAGTGTGGAGATTGTTCTTGAGTCCAATTTCTACAAAGGTAGAGAAGGGTCATTAAATCTTTTTTAACTGCCGATACAGTGGGGGGGGGGGGGTAGTCCACATTTTTAGAATGTTTGTTTCTTTTCTGGGTGCCATGAGACAGATGAATCCATTGAGTAGTATTGGTGATGCTGTTGTCAGAACTTGCTTGCCTGGACATGCTGTAACTGAACAGTAGTAAGAAGGGTGTTTTGGAGGTTTTTTGGTTGCGTATTTTGGTTACACCCTGCACAAAATTGATTATTTGGTCCCAGAAAGCAGAGATCGAAGGGCATTGCAGAAATCTATGAGTTAACGATGGTTTGAGGTATGCGAATTGAGGGGATGTTGGGGATTTGGAGGTCAGAGGAATGGAGGAATAGGATAAATGCTTAAATTGCGTTTCTCTCCACGTTTCATGTGTAATGCATTTACCAACTTTCAGGTAACCTTGAAAGACCTTGTGCCCCATGTCATCCTCAGGAAAATAGTTTTGCCATTTTTTGAAGAGAACTTTGGGTGTATTAGTAATTACAGCAGATTGTAATGATTTGTATAACACTTTTTAACGTAGGGAAGGCGTAAGTTACAAAATATCAGGGCTAATAATATATTCCAGATGTAACATTCAGTTGTTTCTCACAAATTTTTGGTTCAAAAAGATGCAGCCATGGTTTTGAAATTTCGATAGCTGTGGGTGCTGGTTGTCAGAATACAATTACAGGCAAGGGAGACTCTTCCACCCACATTTGCAGTGCTGGATTAAACTCTGTGGAGGCCACTTGCAGTGAAAACCTTGGGACCCCCTTTCACAGGTTTCTGAAGGTTTCTCATGAGTGCACTCTAGTGGGATAACATTGAATGAAGTAGTGTGCATGGCAGCTGCTAGAGAGAGATGACCATCACTACTGTACATTACATGTACGTAGGTTGCACCAAAAGTTTTTACAAACTGACAGCTAAAAGATTACCTTTTAGGAGATAAATTGTAATGTGAATCTGATGTCTATGGTTTACGTACTTTAAAGCGGTAGTAAACCCATGCATTTAACAGGTTAAAAACCAGTCACGTTTCCGGCATGTGCCAGAAATGTAACACTCCCATTGGTTGTGCTCTAAACCAAACTGTCAAACCATCCAATGGCTGGTGTCATAGCTGATCACATGTGCAGCATCATGGCAGTTGTAGATTAAACAGAGGCCAATATGGCAGCTTCCTTGGCTGAAAATGATAGGAGGGTTTACTACCACTTTAAGTTATTGGGTACAATGGCCTTTCATGTAAAATTTTAGTTTATCATGGATGGGGGAATCAATAAACGACCTGTTCACCATAGTGTTGTCTGGCCAGTGTATGACCAGCTTAGGAAATCCAAGTGAAATGCACAGACATCAATTGTGACATAAAAAAATCAAAAGGTGTATTTATGTTAAATGTCCGCATCTTCAAAGTAAAGTCAGAATGGGGTATATTAAATACTGTTGCAAAATAACCCCCATATCAAGGATGTAGTGTATATAACAAGTCTCAGCATCAACTCCCTAAATCACAATATAGTGCAGCAGATCAACAAGTTACTTCCATTGGACAGGGGCAACAATCCTGCATATGCTTCACCGATTTCACCGCTCACCAACAGCTGCTTCAAGAGGAAAAAATGGATTATTTGGCCTAACGTGGACAAAACAAAAGTATACATGCGCTAAGGGGACGGTGAAAAATCCATAGTAATGCTGGACGGCAGATAAGTATTCATTATTGGATTGGAAAGTAGAGATTGGATTGATGTGTGTGTTGAGCAAATGTTTATTAGACGTGGAGCTCTTCCGGGCATGCTTTATAGGATTTTATGTGTTATTTGGTACTGTGGATTTTAAAATAAATAATTTTCAAAGTGCTGAAGATAAGCTTTAATTAAAGGTTGCCACAAATATTTCCACATGATTTTTAATTTTTATTTGTGAGATCTGACTTCCTTCCTTTTCTTTTTCATTAACTAATTTTCAAAGAATAAATAAAAAAGACCGTGAACACAATAAGGACACTAACAGGAGACTGAACTGCATGCCATTTGTTCTGATAAACCGCATATAAATAAAACAAACCAATTATAAGGCAGCACTAAATCCCCTAAAAATAAATTAAAGTCCAATGTGTCATAAACAAGTCATGGGTTTCATACTACATGTGTGCAGACATATACAATGTATAAATGTGCAAGCGCAACAAAGAGAAATAATAATAAGCAATGCACATGTGCAAATATAACTTAAAATATATAAAAATAAAATAAATAAAATCAATCCAATGTATGATAAACAAGTCATGTGTTTAGTAAAAACTTACGTAATATTATGTGAGGGACAAAAGTATTTAATCCCCTGCTGATTTTGTACGTTTGCCCACTGACAAAAAAATGATCAGTCAATAATTTTAATGGTAGGTTTATTTTAACAGTGAGAGACAGAATAACAACAAAAATCAAGAAAAACACATTTCAAAAAGGTTTTAAATTGATTTGCATTTTAATGAGTGAAATAAGTATTGACCCTTTCGCAAAACATGACTTGGTACTACAGATGTCAGACGTATCTTGTAGTTGGCCACCAGGTTTCCATACATCTCAGTAGGGATTTTGTCCCACTACTCTTTGCAGATCCCCTTCAAGTCATTAGGTTTCGATGCTAACGTTTGGTAACTCGAACCTTCAGCTTCCTCCACATATTTTCTATGGGATTAAGGTCTGGAGACTGGCTAGGCTACTCCAGAACCTTAATGTGCTCCTTCTTGAGCCACTCGTTGCCTTGGCTGTGTGTTTTGGGTCATTGTCATGCTGGAATACCAATCCATGACCCATTTTCAATGCCCTGGCTGAGGGAAAGAGGTTCTCACCCAAGATTTGAGGGTACATGGCCCCGTTCATCGTCCCTTTGATGCGGTGAAGTTGACCTGTCCCCTTTGCAGAAAAACACCTCCAAAGCTTAGTGTTTCCACCTCCATGTTTGACGGAGGCGATGGTGTTCTAGGGGTCAAAGGTAGCATTCCTTCTCCTCCTAACATGGCGAGTTTAGTTGATGTCAAAGAGCTTGATTTTGGTCTCATCTGACAACAACACTTTCACCCAGTTCTCTTCTGAATCATTCAGATGTTCATCAGCAAACTTCAGATGGGCCTGTACATGTGCTTTCTTGAGCAGGGGGACCTTGCGGGTGCTGAAGGACTTCAGTTCTTTATGGCGTAATGTGTTATCAATTGTTTTCTTGGTGACTATGGTCCCAGCTGACTTGAGCTCATTGACTAGATTCTCCTGTGTAGTTCTGGGCTGATTCCTCACCATTCTCATGATCATTGAAACTCCACGAGGTGAGATCTTGCATGGAGCCCCAGACCGAGAGAGATTGACAATTATTTTGTGTTTGTTCCATTTGCGAATAATCAAAATAACTGTTGTCACCCTCTCACCAAGCTGCTTGACGATTGGTCTTGTAGCCCATTCCAGCCTTGTGTAGGTCTACAATCTTGTCCCTGACATCATTGAACAGCTCTTTGGTCTTGGCCATGGTGGAGAGATTGGGATCTGATTCATTGATTGCTCCTGTGGACATTTGTCTTTTATACAGGCAACAAGCTAAGATTAGTATCACTCCCTTTAAGAGACTGCTCCTAATATCAGCTTGTTACCTGTGTAGAAGACACCTGGGAACCATAAATCTTGCTGGTAGGGGAACAAATACTTATTTCACTCATTAAAATACAAATCAGTTTATAACTTTTTTGAAATGCTTTTTTTTTTGTTATTTTTGTTATTCTTTCTCTAAAGTAAAAGCCCACTTTTGTGAAAATAATAGTCCAATGAAAAATCATTCCATGCAGTCCTCTCTCCCAATGTAAGGTGTTCCAAAAAGCCCCAGTGGAAATGCAGAGCTTACCCCAATGTCATGACCCCCAATTTCAGAGCAGTCATAACAAGCCTGTTTGCATTAGCCATCCAGCGCACAACTCCTTCCCAGTACATCAGGTATTAGAACTGAGGCTCACAGTTATGACCACTAGCGTGGCCGTTAAGAATTGATAGGCCCAGGTTAAATGTGACAAGATGGAGTGAAGCTTTGTATTCAGCTTAGTGTGGATTTATTCCACACAAACTTTTTAGGGCAAAGCTGTTGAGCTGCAAAATATTTAAGAATTGATCCTAGGGTTGAACTCTGTTAGCAGGGTATTGAATTATGCGCTAGAAGCTTCTTGGTTGCAGAGAATACTTACTTTCATGGAGGGTATCTTTATCATGGAACAAGAAAACAGGAAGTGAATTATCAACAAGTGCATATAACAGAGATAGACCATACATCCTGTTATATCATAGAATACAGTCACTATACACTATAATACTGCAGTGCCATCTGCTGGATAGATAGGTACAATGCACACAGTACATATAGTTCACAGTATATAGTAACATTACTGTTGCTTTTCCAACACCCCTTCTCAACAGCATGTGCTTTGTCAAATTATATTCAGCTTCTTTTGGAAATAACTGATGTTCCCTCAACAAAGGCTTGGACGTGTATCAGCATTTATCTTGCTAAATATAGAAGATTATACTGCGCTTCAAGTTAAAATCGAGCAAGCTGCCGACACCACAATTTCAACCAAATCATATAACGTAAACAGAGTAAAAAAGTGCAGCGCTAATTAATAGAAAAAACTCCCGTATGAAGGGAGCAACGTGCATCTGATATACTAATTATGCATACATAAAGAAATGTGAATCCTGCATATCAGCATTTATCTCCTCTGATGGGCAATATCAAATTTTCAATCACACTTTGTTCTTGATTGTCCCTCTGTAGGGGATGCTTGACATTGATGTGTTTGGTCCTCGGATTGACCCTTTCTGATTGCATAAGCTTTCTACAACCCCGGGTTGTTTTCAAAAATGGGAATTGGTTTTGACATGTCTATCCCAATGTCCACAAAAAGTTGATGAATCCATATCGCTTCTTGACATGCGTATGCTGCTTTCGACTAGACCAACTTATGGTTCCTTCCCCATACTGAAAGATGAATCCACTTGTGGATCTGTGGTCTGTACATTCCCCGGCTCAATCAGCATTCAGATATCCAACCAGTTTTGGATCAGATGTTGCTGGTAACTGTAACTTCATCTGAATTGTACCTTTGAAGTACTGCATCACTCTCTTCGCTGTGCTCCAGTCACGCTGACAGGGAGCTGAGACTTTACTGTATAGTATGCCCACTGCTGTGGTTATGTCTGGTCTTGTCACAGTGGCAATATATATAGCAGCTTACCCATTGCTCTGCAATATATATCATTGTTGGGTAGCAAGTTTTCTGCTTCATTTATCTTTTTATCATTATGGTCACTGCAGAGGTAACATCTCTGTATACCATCATCTTCCACTCTGATGGAATGGAGGCAGTGGAGACCTTCTTGAGTTTGGATGATGGCCTGTCTCCCCTTCAGAGGGAGTTCATACTTGGCCTGCTCAGGTTTGCCATGACGCACAACTATTTTTGTTTTGGTGGCTCCTATCTTCAAAATGGGGGAGTTGCCATGGGGGCCAAATTTGCCCCAAGCATGACGAATCTGTTCATGGCCAAGTGGGAGGAGGACTTTGTCTGCTCGGACCAGAGACCTGAGATTGTCTTCTGGGGCCTATACATAGACAACGTCCTCCTCCTATGGGATGGGGATAAGGCTTAGTTGGCCAACTTTATGAACGATCTCAATGATAATGATCTCGGCATCAATTTACAATATGAGGCCAGTGAGGACAGTATCAATTTTCTAGACTTCTCCATAGAGGTGAGGGATGGGAAGTTCCTCACCTCAACCTATTTTTAGAGTACGGATCAAAATGGCTATATCGATCAGGACAGCTGCCATCACGACTCCTGGCTTAGGGAGGTCCAGAAGGGACAGTTCATTCAGCTGAGGAGGAGCTGCTCTTTGGATAATATCTTCCTCCAGCAGGCACAGATCCTCAAGTCCAGGTTTCTTGAGAAGGGGTATCTGGTGGCTGACGTGGATAGAGCCATTTCAGATGTGCTCAATATAGACAGGGAGCAGATGATTAATGACTCTTCGGCACCAAGGAATAGTGACGGGGAGGCCTTATCAAATTTTGCTCTTATTACAACCTATTCTCGGCAACACAATGACCTTAAATGTCTCATTAAGAAGCACTGGCCGGTGCTGAGAAATAAAGTGTTAGGTCCATTGTTGCCGGAACAGCCCAGAGTGATATTTTGAGGGGTTCCTCCCCTGTAATTACAAATTGCTCCTAATATCTTAGACGCCCCCAATAGGGTCTCCTTTTTTCAAAACTCTAAGGGTTATTGTCCATGTCGCAGGTGTGCCATCTGTAAACTCCATGCAGATAAATGGAGGAAAGTGTGTCAATTCAGCTCCCACACTACCTCGGAGGTTCAGGATATTGGCACTTTTATCACCTGTACCTCTCTTAATGTTGTCTACATGCTCACCTGTCCTTGCGGGTTGCAGTACATTGGTTGCACCACTAGGGGGATGAATGTAAGACTGAGTGAGCATGTGGGCAACATTAAGAGGGGTTTTACCAAACATAGTGTTTCTCACCATTATTTGGAACACCATGATAAAAATCCCGCAGGAATGACGTTTATTGCCATAGATAGGTTTACCCCTAACTGGCGGGGCAGTAACGTAAGAAGGGAGATCTCACGTTTAGAGACCCGGTGGATACACAGGGTCAAGTGTCACATCCCATATGGTCCAAACGTGGACTGGGATGTTAACAGTTTCATTAACAACAGTTAGACCCCGGGTCTCTTTGTGACAATTTGTCAGTTTATTCCTTTTGGCATACACTTTTCGGTATGAATATGGGATATTTTTTCCATTATCCTAGCTCTAGTGTCTTGGTACTCTAGATTTTATTATTTTAGCTTTAACCACTTAACAACCGCCCTATAGACAAATGACGTCTACAGGGCGGTTGCTTAATTCTGGGAGGACGTCTATTGACGTCCTCCCAGAATCGCGCTTCCCGAGCGCCCCCTGGGGCGCGCACACGGGAACATTCGTGACCGTCGGGTCCGGGGGACCCGACTGATCATGGATCGTGGTGAATGGCCGCTGTGAGCGGCCTTTCACCACGTGATCGCGCCGTTAAATGACGGCGTGATCACATGTAAACAAGCCGGCGGAAGCGCCGGCTTTTCTCTCCTCTCCGCACCGATCGGTGCAGTGTCAGAGGAGAGAGGGGGGAGAGAGGAGGTGCTGCAGCGCTGTGGGCGATGTGCAATGCCCACAGCGCTGCCTAGTGACAGATTGCAACCCCCACCATGCAGTTACCACCCACCACCCCCCAGCCACCATCAGCCACCCACCCAGCCATCATTAGCCACCCACCCAGCCATCCACCCCCCACCCATCCTCACCCAATACATCCTCACCCACCCACCCATCCATCCATGATCACCCATCCATCCATGCTCACCCATCCCACTCGTACCTACCTACCCACTAGTACCTACCTACCCACCCACCCAC
>BLSH010423046.1:1191593-1208445 GCA_018402905.1 Glandirana rugosa | reverse complement strand
TCTAAGTCTCCTTAAGAGATACATACCTCACGTTGCCCATCGTGTTACGATAAGAGGTCCCACCTTCAGGTGTGTACGCAACACTGGGAAGTTTCCTTGTTGTCTTCCCGTGGGTTGGGTATACTTCAGTTATCCGATAGTCATAAACGCCGTCCCAGTGTCTAGTGCTTGTAGGGAGGTATTACGAATAAGGTTTTTTCCCTTTTTTTGTATAGGTTTTATATTGTTTTTTATCGTTTTTTTATATATATTGTGGTGGGTCGTTCTATTAGGAGGGTGTTTACCCCATATATCTCCATGTATGTAAAAAGAAATTGGTGCATGACTGAGTAATTGTCATTCAAAGTGTGAGAGCGCTGAAAGCTGAAAATTGGTCTGGTTGTTAAGGGGGTTTAAGTGCCCAGTTGTCAAGTGGTTAAAGAAAAATGTATGTACCTCTATATACCCCATTTGTGGGAGGATTATCTTGCTGGGTGGTGTTATATATATTTTTTTGCTATTTTTTGTTATATTTTGGATATGTTTTTTTCCCTTTTTTGGAATAAGCATTATGGAGGGATGTTCGTGATCTGTGACCCTGCCGCAAATACTGATAGCCTATTGACTTCATATGGGTTGGGTGCCCTTCTGTTGTTCCTTTGAAGGGTCACAACGCATGTGTGGACTTCCACCCTGGAGAATAGCATTGTGCTACCCGTTGCACTCCATACATAGAGAATTCCTCTGAATCTGTATTGATCTGGTTGCTTTGTTGCTTCCTGTGTCATGCTGGTGACTTGGTCCTGTCTTTGGAGCACATTGGGGGACATGTGGAGCCACCTATAAACCGGAAGTTCCGGTTTTATATGTCATTCACGCTACACTGTCTCGACCTTATGTTATATTACAGAAACCGAACTGTTCCTGCTGATGGAACGCATTGCGGGTCACGTGATGCGTTCCAGGTACCGGAAGTTTCAGTTATATATGTCATCTCCGGGGTGGGCCATTTATATGGATACACCTTAATAAAATGGGAATGGTTGATGATATTAACTTCCTGTTTGTGGCACATTAGTATATGTGAGGGGGGAAACTTTTCAAGATGGGTGGTGACCATGGCAGCCATTTTGAAGTCGGCCATTTTGAATCCAACTTTTTTTTTTCAATAGGAAGAGGGTCATGTGACACATCAAACTTAGTGGGAATTTCACAAGAAAAACAATGGTGTGCTTGGTTTTAATGTAACTTTATTCTTTGATGAGTTATTTACAAGTTTCTGACCACTTATAAAATGTGTTCAATGTGCTGCCCATTGTGTTGGATTGTCAATGCAACCCTCTTCTCCCACTCTTCATACACTGATAGCAACTGGCCGCCATGGTCACCACCCATCTTTTAAATTTTCCCCCCTCACGTATACTAATGTGCCACAAACAGGAAGTTAATATCACCAACCATTTCCATTTTATTAAGGTGTATCCATATAAATGGCCCACCCTGTATATATGTATATGGAAATGGTTTATGTTGGAATGTTCTTTTATGTTGTCTGATGTGCCCCATATGTGGGAATCTCTGGCCCTTTGTGCAATCGGGCTTCCTGTTCTATGAAGGTGGATCAGTTCCTGGTCTTGGAGAGCACTGTTCATGTGATGCTCTCCATTGACAGGAAGTTCCGGTTTTACGTGTCAATCACGTCATTCTGGCTTCCTTTATAATCTCTATTGGTGCCTGTGCAGCTGATCACGCCTCTGACGATGTTCATTGGAACAAAACCGGTCAGGTGGTACAGCTGCAAGCAGGCACGTTCATGTTTCCATGTGTGGAATGCTTTTATATGCTTTGAAGTCTTCTGGACGTTTGTAAGTGCAATCTTTTTATCTATTAAACATTTTTAAAAACGGGCTTCTGTCACAATCCTGGCAGTGGAGTCTGGTTCGTGCGGGGAACAACATCTCTTACGGCCCTGGTTCCAGAACCCCTGGTAGAGTAGACAGGGAGCGCTGGAGCACAGGGGAGCACGAGGGCTGGATTAGACACAGGTGATGGTAGGGTGTCTTCCAGAAGTCCGTGAAAGACTGAAGAGTAGTGATTCAGGCCGGGTCGGCAACGTTCAGGCAAGGCAGTACAGAGGGAGCAGGCGGATGGATAGTCGGACACAAGCAGGGTCGTCAGCAGGCGGGCAGCGAGGCACAAGGGGATCAGGCAGAAGAGTGGTCGTAGACAAGCAGAGGTCGGTTCAGGCAGGAAACACGGGTGGTCAGGTCAAGCCGGGGTTACAGGAACAGGAAGTGCACAGATTTCAGGTAGCTGGGGAACACAGTATTGCTGTAGAGCAGACAGCACCTGCTACAAGGAGCAGGATGCCTAAATTTCCACATTTTCCAAAAACTTGTGGAAAAAATGAACCGTTCAAAAGACTCACTATGCCTCCTAGAATATACGTTGGGGTGTTAGCTTTCCAAAATGGGGTCATTTTTTGGGCGTTTCCATTGGCCTGGTGCTCCAGGACCTTCAAAAGTGCAAGAGGTAGTCAAGAAATTTTATGTGCAATTTATGCTCCTAGAACGCCTGACGTTGCTCCCTGCATATTGGGCCTCTGTATGTGGCCAGGCTGTGTAAAAGTGTCAGACATGTGGTATCGCCATACTCAGGAGGAGTAGTAGAATGTATTTTGGGGTGTAATTTGTGGTATGCATATGCTGGGTGTGAGAAATAACCTGTTAACATATGACAATTTTGGGGGAAAAAAATAAAAAAATAAAAAATAAATTTTGCAAAGAATTGTGGGAAAAAATTACAACTTCAAAAAATTCACCATGCCTCTTACTAAGTACATTGGAATGTCTACTTTCCAAGAAGGGGTCATTTGGGGGGTATTTGTACTTTCCTGGCTTGTTAGGGTCTCAAGAAATGAGATAGGCCGTCAGTAAATCAAGTGTGATCAATTTTCAGTGATTGGCACCATAACTTGTAGGCTCTATAACTTTCACAAAGACCAAATAATATCCACTAATTTGTTTTTTTTTTACCAAAGATAGGTAGCAGTATAAATTTTGGCCAAAATTTATGAAGAAAAATTACTAATTTGCAAAATTTTATAACAGAAACGAAGAAAAATTCATTTTTTTAATTTTTTGAAGTGCACAGATTTCAGGTAGCTGGGGAACACAGTATTGCTGTAGAGCAGACAGCACCTGCTACAAGGAGCAGGATGCCTAAATAGGCTGTTTGGCGCCATTGGCGCGCACACCCGCGGATGCCCAACCGGGCACACTTAGCCGGGTTGCTTCTCCAGAAGGTTTTAAGGCATTCCTCAGCGTGGATATTGTTTTCAGGCTCCCAAGAATTTTCTTTGGGGCCGAAGCCCCTCCATTTGATCAGATACTGGATGCCATTACCCCTCTTCCTGCAGTCCAGGACAGCTTCTACTTCAAATTCTTCTTCCCCATTGACTAATACTGGTTCTGGGGGGTTAGCACTCAGAGTCCAGAAAAAATAGGTTTTAACAGGGTCGCATGGAAGACTGTGTGAATTTTTAGGGTGTTGGGGAGCTCAAGTTCATAGACCACCCTATTAATCCTCCTCTTGACTGAAAAAGGTCCAATAAACTTAGGTCCTCATTTTTTGGATGGGTAGGCCATCTTCAGATTGGTTGTCGCCAACCACACCTGTTCACCGTGCTCCAGGTTCAGCTCCCCCTTCTTTTTTTTATCAAAAGTCTCTTTGTAACCTTCCTGGGCCTTGGCCATGGTTTCCTGCAGTAATTTGTTGTTATCCTCAATGAATTTCACTGTACTCTGTACAGCTGGCACCTGGCTTTCAGAGACTACTTTTGGGATGAAGGATGGGTGAAAGGCGTAGTTTGTGAAAAATGGGGATTGCCCCGCGGTGGAGTGGATTGTATTGTTATACGCGAACTCGGCCAGTGGTAACAAGGAAGCCTAATCATTCTGTGAGAAGGAGGAGAAACATTGCAGGTATTGTTCCAAGGTCTGGTTGGTTTTTTCAGTTTGACCATTGGTCTGCGGATGGTAGGCTGAGGAGAAAGATAGCTCAATGACTAGGGAAGCACACAGGGACCTCCAGAACCTTGAGGTAAATTGGACTCCACGATCCGATACTATGTTCATGGGGACTAAGTGGAGCCTGACAATTTCCCGGATAAAGACCTCTGCTGTCTCGGGCGCATCAGGTGTGCCCTTCATCGGAAGGAAATGGAACATCTTTGTTAGCCTGTCCACCACTACAAAGATTGTGGAGTAACCTTCTGACAAGGGCAGCTCATGAAGTCCATGGCAGTCATTGCCCATGGTTTCTCGGGTATAGGAAGCGGGTTTAGTAGCCCCCAGGCTCTAGTCTTGGTGTTCTTGTTTCTGGCACAGGTGGGGCAGGCGTTGACATATTTCTTGCAGTCTCCATCCACCTGTGGCCACCAGAAGGACTGCTGAAGCAGTTCTGCTGTCTTTCGTGTGACAAAGTTCCTGGCCAATTTGTGATTGTGGTAAATCTGGAGAACAGGTACTCTTAAATCCTCAGGCACAAAAATTGTGTTACCATACCACAATAGTCCATATTTCACTGATAGCCAGCGATCGGGGGAACTGGTGGTCCTGGCTAGGGATCATTGGATCCGGGATAGCAGGTCTTCCTGAGTAAGAAATTGCCGTGTTGAAGGATGGTGTCTGGTGGGATAGGACTTTCCGGATCACAGAACATTCGGGACAGCGCATCAAGTTTTGTATTTTTTGATCCGGGTCTGTATGTGAGGTGGAAGGAGAATCTAGAGAACGAGCCCACCGGGCTTGACGTGGTCTCAATCTCTTCACCGTTCTCAGGTACTCTAGATTCTTGTGATCAGTGTAAATGATTGGGTGAGCAGCCCCTTCTAACAGATAGCGCCACTCTTCTAATGCCGACTTAATGGCCAGTAACTCTCTGTCCCCAACATCATAGTTCTTTTCTGGCACCGATAACTTGCGAGAAAAGAACGCCACAGGGTGCAATGACGCCTTGGGGCCACATCTCTGCGAGAGAACAGCTCCTACTGCGTTTTCCGAAGCATCCACTTCCAGGACATATGGCAAGGTTGAGTCTGGATGCTTTAAGATAGGTGCTGAGGTAAACAGTCTCTTAAGTTTCTCAAAGGCTGCCTGCGCCCCGCCGGACCATTGAAACTGGACACCATGCTTAGTAAGCTGGGTAATCCCTGAGATGATGGCCGAGAATCCTCTTATAAACTTTCTGTAAAAGTTGGCGAATCCAACAAACCGCTAGACTCCCTTCTTGTCCACCGGTACCGGTCATTCCAGGATAGCAGCCACTTTCTGTGGATCCATGGTGACTCCCGTGACGGATATGATTAATCCCAGGAAGGGAATGCTGGATTGTTCAAACTCACACTTCTCAGCTTTAGCATAGAGCCTGTGCTGGCAGAGAAGATCAGAATATCATTTAAATAGATGATCACGAACAGGTCTAGGTAGTCTCTAAAGATATCATTCACAAAGTGTTGGGATGTTGCAGGGGCGTTGCAGAGCCCGAAGGGCATAACCAGGTACTCATAGTGCTCAAAACAAGTACAGAAGGCGGTCTTCCACTCATCGTCTTTCCTGATAGGGACCAGATTGTAGGCTCCCCGCAAGTCCAACTTGGTGAATATAGTAGCCGTCCCCAACCGTTGGAAAAGCTCAGGTACCAGAGGGAGAGGGTAACGTTTTTTCACCCTGATCTTGTTGAGTTCCCTATAATCGATACAGGGTCGCAGAGAGTGGTCATTTTTTCCACAAAGAATATTCCTGCTCCTGCTGGGGATGTGGACAGGCGGATAACCCCTTTCATCAGGTTATCATCTATATAGGCCTTAGGGCCACTGGTTCAAACTCGGTGAGAGGAAAAATTTGTCCGAAGGGGACTTCTGCCCCGGGAAGGCGCTCGATGGGGCAATTGTAAGGCCTGTGAGGTGGTAGTTTGTGCCCTTCTTACTAAACACATCCAGAAAGGAGTGGTATGCAGGTGGAATGGCCCGGCGGGTTTCAGGGTCTGGGTCAGAGTCCAGGCATAGCAGGATTGGGGCCGTTTCAGTGCCTGCTTACAGGCAGTGTTGAGCACAATAGGAGGACTGGAACCTTACTTGACCCGTGCTCCAATTTATGTCGGGATTGTGCGCCTGTAGCCAGGGGAGGCCCAAGATGATGGGAAAGAGAGGTGATGAGATTACATCCAACCGTAGAAGTTCTTGGTGCCTGCTGGGCATGGAGACAGGCAGCGGAGTGGTCTCGTGTGTGACGAGTCCGCAGTTAATGGTAGATCCATCGGCTAGGTGCACCACCATCCGGTGTGCTTTAGATTGCAGAGGAATCCGGGGATGGGCAGCAAATGCCTGATCCAGGAAGCAACTACAAGCTCCGGAGTCTATGATAGCGTGGACCGGAATAC
The DNA here is from genome assembly GCA_018402905.1 of Glandirana rugosa. Taxonomy (NCBI): domain Eukaryota; kingdom Metazoa; phylum Chordata; class Amphibia; order Anura; family Ranidae; genus Glandirana; species Glandirana rugosa. The sequence continues at coordinate 1,202,025 of BLSH010423046.1, read as the reverse complement.
ACTTGTCTGCGAGCTGCAAAGAGAGGGGTAGGGCCAAGTGAGTGACCTTTTGTGGTGGTACAGGTGAGACACTGGGTGCGACTGTAGGGTGCTTATGCAGCTTAACTGGGCAAGTTCTAACGTGATGTCCAGGTTCTCCACAGTAAAGGCACAAGTTGTCATTCCTGCGGCATTGCCTCTCTTTGTGAGTAAGAGAAGGGTGGTGAAGTCTGAGTTGCGTGGTTTCTGACAGATCTGTAGACGGGGTCCTGGACTGGAGCAACTCGGCATACGGGGAGGCAACCAGGCCCAGGCGGGGCGTGCTGAGCCCTTAGATCGCTCGGCCCTGCGTTCTCTGAGGCGCTGGTCGAGCTGAATGGCCAGGTTAACAAGGGCGTCCAAAGGACTGGGAACCCCGACTCGGACCAATTCATCCTTCAAGGGCTCGGATAAACTCAAATGAAACTGGTGGCAGAGGGCCGCATCGTTCCAGTTCGTGTTGGCACTCCAACGCCGGAACTCGGCGGCATAGTCTTCCGCCGGCCCTGATGGAGAGCATGGAGGGCGGCTTCGGCCGAGGCAGCTAGATGTGGGTCCTCGTATAGCTGGGCCATGGCATGGAAGAACTGAGCTAGGCTAGACACAGCTGCTGCTTTTTGCTCCAGGAGACGGTGAGCCCAGGCCTGGGGGTCTCTGAGCAGAAGAGAAATCACAAAGCCCACTTTGGAGGTCTCCAGGGAAAATGTACGGGGCTGGAGGGAGAAGTACAGTTCGCAGGCATTTCTGAACGCCCGGAACTTCCTGCGATCCCCTGAAAAGCGCTCAGGCATGGGGACCCAGGGTTCGGGTGGCAGTGCCACAACAGTATGAGCAGCAGCAGCTGGTACAGTCTCAGGTGCCGTGGGCGCAGAGAGCTCTTGAATTTGCTCCTCAAGCTGCGCGTAGCCCTCTTTGTAGGCCCTTGTGTAAAGCCGGCCAGGTGCTGGCATAGTTCATCCTTTGCAGAGGGTCCTCGTACAGACTCTGTCATGGCTGTCTGTCACTGTCACAATCCTGGCAGTGGAGTCTGGTTCGTGCGGGGAACAACCTCTCTTACGGCCCTGGTTCCAGAACCCCTGGTAGAGTAGACAGGGAGCGCTGGAGCACAGGGGAGCACGAGGGCTGGATTAGACACAGATGGTGGTAGAAGTCCGTGCAAGACTGAAGAGTAGTGGTTCAGGCCGGGTCAGCAACGTTCAGGCAAGGCAGTACAGAGGGAGCAGGCGGATGGATGGTCGGGCACAAGCAGGGTCGTCAGCAGGTGGGCAGCAAGGTACAAGGGGATCAGGCAGAAGAGTGGTCGTAGACAAGCAGAGGTCGATTCAGGCAGGATCACGGGTGGTCAGGTCAAGCCGGGGTCACAGGAACAGGAAGTGCACAGATTTCAGGTCACTAGGGAAAAGAGTATTGCTGTAGAACAGACAGCACCCGCTACTGGGGGGAGGACGTCTAAATAGGCTGTTTGGCGCGCACAGGCGCTCGCACACGAACGCGCACGGACAGTCCGGGATGGCCAGAAACGGCTTTTTTCCTGACAGCTTCACTATGCATGCTCCCTCTGTTGATTATCCCATGGTATACCTGCTTTGTGACAATTTGGTTGTGAGAACGATCGCTGCAGGGTGGCTGGTACTTTCTCCTACCTGAAGAGGGTGTTCCTGAAATGTGGTTGATTTGATTACAGAGGCTCATGTTACACTGTTATCTGGTAAGAAGACTGAGAGAGCACTGGGTGTAGTGTGCCATTTCATCCTTACACACAAACTGGTGTTGGTCTTTCCTATAATTTAAACCCAGTCTCGTGTTTATTTATCCGTTTGGATTTTAGCGCGGCACAAGGACTTTTATAAAAAATTTTGATAGCCTTGTTTCATAGGAGTTTTCACTTCCTTTGCATCTTGCATATGGAATTGTTCCAAGATTTCTGAGATTGGTTGAGAAGATAACTTCCATCTTCTTCTCTCTCTATTTGGATTCCCGGATAGTAGCTAATGTTCCCTAGCTCTTTGATTTCAAAATTTTCTTTCAGCTTGTGAACTATCTGTTCATAATCCCCTTATTGTTCAAACAGGTTATAATGTCATCGACATAGATAAGGATGTATATCCTTCTGTCTTCTTGATTCTTGGAGTAGAGACAGGGGTCTGCTTTACTTTGAGAATCCCTCTCTAGTAACCACTTTACGTTCTCATTCCACATCCTTGCAGATTGCTTAAGATGGTAGATGCTCTTCTGACGGTAGATGCTCTTCTGAAGTTTACACACAATATTGACTCCTTGCTCAAACCCTGGTGGTTGCTCCATGTAGAGACCTCCCTTATTTTCTCTATATAGGAAAGCAGTTTTAACGTCTAGGTGTTTGACTTGCATGCCTTTCCCCGCTATAACGCTAAGAAGCGCTCTGATGTTGGAGTGTTTTACAACAGGAGTGAATGTTTCATTGTAATCTGAACCAAATTTCTGCGAGTAACCCTTGGCAACTAGTCTGGCTTTGTATTTGTTGATATTCCCTTCTGCATCTGACTTTACTTTGAAAGTCCACTTACTTCCTATAGGAATAGAATATGGGAGGGGGGCCTCAACAGGAGACCCTCAAATAATGGAAACGTGTCCGGTACCTCATCTAGAACAGTAATGCACAAAATAGTAGACCCTAACAAGATAATTATAAAGGACTTTAGCGGTACCCCATCGTTCGTAAAAAAAAAATACCAGGAACAGTTTTATTACATGATAAAAATGTTCACATATAAACATATCAAAAAACACATAAAGACATACACAGATTACACACAAAAAATTGCCAAAACCATCTAATACTCCTTTCAATATAGGTTCTGGTTGGCTCCACTGTAGTGGAGCACAGTGAGTTGCTGTAATTTCGACAGTTTGTGTTTTGCAGCAGATAACCCACTTCTTCAGGAAAGAGTTTTCAGCAATAACACTAGAATATGGAATGATACAGATATCAGTTGCAGTCTCTTATTTGAGCGATAAAGAGATTGAGTAACCTACTGTTATAACCTCATGGTTTATATACCAAGCAAAAAACTAATGTTATGGTCCTCCTACAGTCGGTCATTGTCACCCATTCAATGCCAAAGGACAATCCTCCTCATTATAAAAGGTAATCTCAAATTAGTATTTATTAGGAACTAGGTATCTAAAAAAGCAAAAAAACATCATGATACCCTATGAAGTGGCAAAGTACATAACCATATTATCCACATTAGTGTACAATGGGTTAAAACATTGGGAAGTCATGGTGTGTGGTTTCTGTACTTACAAACTACACCCCTACTCCCCAGTGTTGATAGATATAAGCTATAATAATTGTTACTATATATATTTTATAACAGCAACAAGTAGATGTCACACATTATATCACTAATCCTATGTTAAGTGACAAACCCACCCCCTCCTACATCCTACATATCATTGCATCTATATGTCTGCCCAATATGAGCACTTACCCTCAATGAGGTTGTGTGGTTTGCACTGAATAATATGGAGGATCTTTTGTTATGTGAATAAAGAGGTTCCCATCCTGTCATTCCTCAGATCAGCGTGGAGTGAGATGACTGCTGATTTGATTCCTATACTAAGAGCCATTAAATAGGGCAGGGGGTGGGGGAATCCACCGGAGACTGCTGGAACATGAATGATGTCCTGCACTTGCATTTGGCGCCAAAGCGCCATGTACAAGCACAAGACTGCAGCATAATTATAACACAGGTGTCTCTACTCTTCATGGAGGCACAGCCAGCATCGCACATCGCGTATGTGTGGACCTTCTGGGTCACATGACACACCATCAGGTGACTGTGCCCCCTGACGTGTGGTCAATAGCGGTATTGCAGGTAGATAGTTAGAAACATAATGTGATTCTCATAGGAGAAAGGGAGACCCACATAAAGGGTGCCAGCAAAGTCATCCCTGTCGCCATAAGCCAAACCAGTGAACCTACCCTGCTACCCAAGGCTCAACCTGTACCCAAGGTCCCTCATGGAATAGTTCCCTACATTAAGGAGACCTACCCATGAAGTCCTTGAGCACTTAAAACTTATTGGGGAAAAAGATATAAATGTAATCAACTCAAATAGGAATGCAGCATAAAGGACCTACTCTTGATCATCAGGGGACAATGAGCAGTTGCTCACAGATTGAGGACCATAAATACATTTTGCAGTCATAAATGTTCAGACATATACATACACGAAAGGACAAAAAACAAATTACATCTATACATACATCTCCCTGCCCTCCCTTCCTAACCCCTTCATAGCTACCCCTACCTGTAACACTGACCTATCCGAAGCTAGTCCGTAGTCCATCTATATATAACTTCTATAAGTAAAAGAAGACAGAAGCCACAATGAAAGATGATAAACATTAAGTCCTAAAGAAAGGGCTTGCAACTGATAGCATTATTTAAGCCTGGTGATTGTGTGGCTGCCAATCAGTGGATCCATCTAGCCTCCCTCTCCAAAATCAGGCGATCCTGCTTGTTAGTCGGCTGTAAGCAAGTACCAATATTTATCAATAATGTGTTTGATCTGATGTTATCTCGAATATCTCTAAATCAATTTTTGTTGTGCCTATTGAATCAGTTCTGTTTATTTGTTTGAAAAATTAACTCACTTTTGTCCCTTCCATTGGTCCTTTGGTATACTTTTTTCACATTTTTTTTACAATAGCCCCAGGCTAGTACCTGTCCCTAGGTTTGTTGGTTTTGACTTGAAAATCCTCCTGTGAAGAGCATTTGTGCTTGATATGCAAATACTGACCATAGGGGATAGATTTAACTAAACTAGTTGGATGTCCACTGTTCGCTCTCAGAATTGTATTACCAGCTGGGGGTTTACGAAAAAGAGTTGTTCCCAGTGTCTGCTGGGCTTTGATAAATATCAATCAAATATCAAGAAAATATATTTTGTCCTGACTACATGTTATAGTAAAGGACAAATTGACGTTGTTGCTGTTTAGTGTTGAAATGAAAGTATCAAGTTCCCTAGGACCATCCCAGAGAATGAGGATGTCATCTATGTACCTGTTCCACATATTGTCGTGGCACAGGTATATAGATGACATCCTCATGCACTGGGATGGTCCTAGGGAACTGCTTGATACTTTCATTTCAACACTAAACAGCAACAACTTACAAGGTACATAGAGCCTCATCACTCATAATTTGGCGCTATCACCCCCCGAGGTACAGGTTGGCATACGATGGGGCATAGGAGGTCCCCATCGCTACCCCCTGCACCTGGAGGTAGTGGAAGCCACCAAAAAGGAAGAAGTTGTTGTGCAGAATGAAGGCCAGGAGTGAGGTAATGAACTCATTGTATGGGGACACAAATGGGTATCCACTAGTACACTAGCGTTTTCGGTTAGACTACCTCATCCAGAAATGATATGTCTGCCTGAGGGTTTAATGATGTTCTTGTGGACCTTGGGTAATGCATAAATGGTTGGGGTTCATGGCCAATCAGTTTTCAAAAATTCCCATGTTTTTTTGGAAATAGTGCCATGATTATATCCTGAGGTGATTAGCTGATTGCTGTTCATGTTGCTGTAAATTCCTGTTGAGTTCTAGTTAGGTGGCCTTGTGGGACCTTCCTATACCATTCAACATTTCTTAGGATATTGGGGGGGTGTGGCGGAGGAGATGGCCGCTTAGAAGCTTAGCTCTGCAGCACAACGGCTCACCGGAGCTCTTACCAGCCTCACAAGGACTCAGTTCCCGGCTCAACTGTTCTTCTCAGCTGTAGACAGCACCCGATATGTCATCCAGGAAGAAGAGAGAGAGAAACAGGCCGGGGAAGATGATAGATGTCTTCTCCCAGCCGCAGTGCAGGGACAACCAAAATAGTGTCGGCAGCTTTTACAGCAAGCCTCCCTGCCGCTCCACGGATCATATTGCAGCTTACACATATCCCCCTGGACAAGCCCACAGCTCGGGGAACAAACCAGGACCAGACTCCCTCGGCTACATTCAGCCCTGCAAAGGCTAAACAAAGGATGAGTGGTTCCCCAGCAGTCCTGAAGGTGATTGCATTGAACTTCTCTATGGATGATACTAGGGAGCTGCAAGATTCTATATCAGAGTTACCAATGGCTAATCAACCAGTTTCAGATACCACACTGAAAGACATGCTAGTGTCACTCCGCAGTACCTTGCATTCAGACATCATGTCATTAGCTCAGCAATTTAAATCAAAAGTGACAGAGTGGCCCACCTTGAAGGCAAAATGGAGGAATTTGCCTCCACCATTAATGAAATGGTTGATTCACACAACGAGAGGGATGGTGAGCTACACTGGATCAAAATGAAAATGGCGGACCTGGAGGATAGATCCAGACGAAATAACACTAAAATAAGAGGCATCCCTGAATCAGTTAAAATATCTGAATTGCAAGGCTATTTCACTAGAATCCTGAAAGAAGCTCTCCCGGAAGCACCTCTAGAAGAGCTTGTGATAGACTGCATACATAGATTACCGAAACCTAAACATTTACCACAACATCTACCCAGAGATACTATCGCCAGAATCCACTTTTACCACATAAAGGAGCTCATGCGTGCTACAAGGTGCAAAGAACATTTGCCTAACAACCTACAGGACCTGACCTTTTTTGAGGATCTATCAGAGCATACTATGTGCCAGAGGAAACAGCTAGCTACCATTACCAAACCAATGCATAATCACCACATTCAATACCCCTGGCTGTACGTGGCAAAGCTTCTTGTCACAAAAGAGAACACCTACACTATTTCATCTGTCACAGAAGGCCTGCGACTCTTAAATGAATGGGGAATCCTGAATCCACAGATTCCTAGTTGTGATAGCTCACCGGGATCTGCCTAAGTACTACCCGTTTAGCCAGACACAGATACTGGATGACACTATGGAACAGAGATAACTACTGTTTGCCGCTGCTCCGGGGAGCCAGCTCAATATGTCTATTTCTGCTTTCTTTTACCCCAGTTGTTATAGAGGTTCAAAATCCGTACAGATTTCACATAGCATAGTCTAATTTTTATACTACTTCTCTTGTTCCGGTACTATCTGTTCTATATAGTGCGGGACCCTATTGACTTCTTTGTTCCAGTTGTTCGACTTTCAGGATTGCATTTCACGATGCAACAGGTTATACGGTCTATCGATCAAACTCTGAGAAAAGACTTTTCAAAGACGCCACAACTGAGCATATTCCCACCTACAACAGGTACGCCATAACCACTCACACACTCATTTACCTGAGACTATTACTTGATTCATAATGGCTTTTAAAATCTCTTCCCTCAACGTTAAAGGTCTTAATAGTCCTGCCAGAAGACACATGACCTGGAAAGAAGCAAATATTCTCATTTGTGATATATTTTGCCTACAAGAGACCCATTTCTCTTTCACCAAACCACCACCCTTTCACCACCGCCACTTCCCTAATGTCTTCTGTGCTAACGCTCCCAAAAAGAAGGGAGGAGTAGCAATAGCAGTAAAAGACACAGTTTCCTTCAAACAAATGGAAGTGATTCCAGACCAGCTAGGCAGATACTTAATCTTAATATGCAAGATTAACAACAAACTATATACTCTAGTGAATATATACTTGCCCAACAACTAGCCCTCCTCAAAAATATATGGAAATTGGTTTCCGCCAAACGGCCAAGGCTATACAATTTTATGTGGAAATTTCAACGTGATTCCCAACAAGGACATGGAGATATCTACCACTTCAATGAAACGATCATACAGGACTACTTTGGCCCATTTCATTACCTCATCCAGCCTCTTTGACATGTGGCGCTGTCGGCATGCTTCAGAAAAAGACTTCTTTTTTTCACAGGCCCACCATTCCTACTCAAGGATCGATCTGTTCTTGGTAGATACGTTTCTATTACAAAATGTCATAAAGTATGAAATTCATATAATAACATGGTCAGACCATGCGCCTGTGTCCATTGTAATGGGGGGTTCCGAGAGGAGAGCAAACAGATTGCGCAATGATGTTTTCTTAATGTCTCACCCAGAATACAAAGTAAAGATCGCTAAGGATCTTACAGAATTTTTTGCTATCAACTCTCCCTCGGTATCGGACCCCTTTACGCTGTGGAACTCACACAAGGCGTATATAAGAGGTACTCTCATAGAATTGAGATCTATAGTTGAAAAATGTAAGAGGCAGCAGCTTAACGACCTGCTAAACAAAATATGAGTATTAGAGGCTTCTAACAAAGCTTCCACTTCCCCACTTCTTGAAGACCAATTGCGCTCTATACTAATCGACCAACATGATCGTAACTTTAGAATTATGAAGGCCAACTCTTACATTTATGGCAACAAAGCAGGTAAACTGCTTGCCAATCAAGTCAAAGAAAAAAGCATCAAGCAAAAGATCCCATTTCTCATAGCTCCTTCCACGGGCCACAAAATCAACAACCCGAAGGATATCGCTCTTTCAGTGCTTATTACAGCTCTTTATATAACTTACGAACTGACCCTGACAGACACCCCACAGCCATCCCCAGACCTTATCAATAATTTCTTATCCTCAGTGTCCTTACCAACAATCAATCAATCTGACCTAGATATTCTAAACTCTCCCTTTACCTTACAGGCACTAGAAAGAGTCATCAACAAACTACCCCATAATAAATCACCTGGACCTGACGGATATTCGTCAGAATATTATAGATCCTTTAAAACCATTATAACACCGTATTTACTGTAGGTATTTTATGCTGCTGCTGCTGGGGCATCTTTTACCCCAGAGATGCTTACAGCCACTATAGTTACATTACCCAAACCAGGGAAAGAACCAACAATGCCACAAAATTTCCGACCGATATCGTTATTAAATGTAGATGTTAAGTTATACGCTAAGATTCTTGCAGAGAGACTGAACAAATTCCATCATTGATCAAATGGACCAGGTGGGATTTACTTCAGGTTGCCAGGCTCCTGATGCAACAAGGAGGTGATCAATATAATTCATCTGATTGAAAGATCGAAGAGGCCTACTCTACTTCTTACTTTAGACGCGTAGAAGGCCTTCGATCGTATTCATTGGGGTTACTTATCAAAAGTGTTGGATAGATTTGGCCTTCGAGGTATGATACATTCTGCAATTTTAGCTCTGTATTCCCATCCCTCAGCACACGTGTTCATAGAGGGAATGTACTCTAAGGCATTCCAGATAACAAATGGGACACGTCAGGGCTGCCCCCTATCTCCCATCATTTTTGCCATGCTTATGGAGCCCCTGGCTGAAAAAATACAAACTCACCCTGATATTAAAGGGATTAACTCTCTTGGGAACCAGCATACCATTACACTAGTTGCAGATAATATTATACTATTGCTATCAAATCCACAATTCATGCAGTGTTGGAGATCTTCAACACTGTTTCATATTACAAAATCATTGCTACCAAATCCAATATAATGGGTATTGCAGTAGGCAGAACCATAGAAAAGAACCTACAATAGAAATTTCCCTATCCGTGGACTACAGACTCACTACAATACCTAGGCATTAAACTAACACCTTCTGTTCTAGGTATTTATGCAGCCAATTTCCCCCCTCTTACCAAGATACAACAGGAGATGGCTCGTTTACAAAAGTTTTACCTATCATGGACAGGTAGGCTGGCTGCATATAAAATGCTGCTGCTACCTAAAATATTGTATCACTTTTGTACACTACCCCTTCGCGTTCCAGCTATCTTTCTCTCTAAACTACAAGCCCAATTTAATTCATTTATTTGTGCTGGAAAGAGACCGAGATTCTCAGCTCAAATATTAATAAAACCTAAATCAGCGGGCGGAATGGGTCTCCCTAATCTAAAAGATTATTATTATTATTCCACTATATTGGACCAGCTGAAATACTGGTTCCACATGCCACAGCTAAAACACTGGAGTAGTCTGGAACACGCATTGTCTCACGCACATAATCTCAGCACGCAATTACTAATAAGTAGAGTTGAGCGAACACCTGGAAGTTCGGGTTCTGCTGGTCCGTCCGAACTTCGGGACAAAGTCCGGGTCCGGGTCCGGACGGAACCCGAACGATCGCACGGACAACGAACCCCATTGAAATCAATGGGGACCCGAACTTTTAGGCACAAAAATGGCTGTAGCAAAGTCCTGGAAAGCCCCAGAGGGCTGCAAAAGGAAGTAAAATGGGGGTAAGGGTAGGGCAAGCGCCCTACAAAAAAATGGGGACAGGGAAATAACTTTAAATATTTTTAAAAAAATAAAAACATAAAAAATGCAAAAATGGAGATGAATGTGGTTCATCTTCAAACTGTGTCTGAAAAGTATTAATTAACGGTAGAAGCCATATAACTGTTCTAAAATCATCTTCAAACTAGGGCAAGTGCCCTACAAATAAATGGGGATAGGGA
>BLSH010423046.1:1159580-1189285 GCA_018402905.1 Glandirana rugosa | reverse complement strand
AAATGTTGTGACTATACCGAGGGAGGCCGACTTTATCCGAAAAGTGTGTGTCAAACTTCTACTAAAATCTTGTGACTATACCGAGGGAGGCCGACTTTATCTGAAAAGTGTGTGTCAAACTTCTACTAAAATGTTATGACTATACCGAGGGTGGCCGACTTTATCTGAAAAGTGTGTGTCAAACTTCTACTAAATCTTGTTATTATACCGAGGGACGCCGTCTTTATCCGAAAAGGGTGTGTGAAACTTCTACCAGGTGTAGGTGGAGGTAAAAACTAAAAAAATAAACTAAAAAAAAAATTTAATAAAATTCAATAGAAAGTCCTAGAGGTCTGCAAAAGGAAGGAAAATGGGGGTAAGGGTCGGACAAGTGCCCTACAAAGAAATGGGGATAGGGAAATAACTTAAAATAATTTAAAAAAAAAATCAAATAAAAAAATCAAAAATGGAGGTGGATGTGGACCATCTTCAAAGTGTGTGGGAAAAGCCTATTTCTGCCGCAGGGAGCCATATTATTGTTCTAAATCATCTTCAAACTGTGTGTGAAAAGTCTATTTCAGCCGGTGGGAGCCATATCAGTATTGTAAAATCATCTTCAAACTGTGTGTGAAAAGTCTATTTCAGCCGGAGGGAGCCATATCAGTGTTCTAAAATCATCTTCAAACTGTGTGTGAAAAGCCTATTTCAGCCGGAGGGAGCCATATCAGTGTTGTAAAATCATGATGATTTTACAACACTGATATGGCTCCCTCCGGCTGAAATAGACTTTTCACACACAGTTTGAAGCTGATTTTACAATACTGATATGGCTCCCTCCAGCTGAAATAGACTTTTCACACACAGTTTGAAGATGATTTTACAACACTAATATGGCTCCCTGGGGCTGAAATAGGCTTTTCACACACACTTTGATGATTTTAGAACAGTAATCTTTCCCTTAAAGCAACAGCTGGAACCTTTCCCTGTACAAGTTGGAGATGATTTCAGAAGAATAATCTTTCCCTTAAAGCAACAGACTCTACCTAGTCCAGTCAGATCGTTCTGTGCAGCAGGATGAGGTGTGAAATCTGTCCCTCAAAGCACCAGTACTAGTATTTCTCCCTAGTCCACAATCAGATCATTCAGTAATGCAGGATGAGATGTTCTGCAATCTGTCCCTCACAGAGCCAGCAGCATCCTCTCCCTAAACTACCCTGAGAGCATATGACATGCAACACGGTGACTCCAGCCCCATATAGAGGCTGGGTCACATGGTGCACTGGCCAATCACAGCCATGCCATTAGTAGGCATGGCTGTGATGGCTTCTAGGGAAAACCAGTGAAACACTTGTTGAATGGCTGCCCTTGGCAGCTTTTCAACACGTGTAATAAAATACCAGAACCCTGGACCCAAACCCGGACTTTTTTTGAAAGGTCCGGGTCCCGGACACCCAAAAGTTTGGTACGGACCCAAACTTTACAGTTCGGGTTCGCTCAACTCTACTGGAGAGGTTGTGGACATGCTTACACCTTTGCAGCTTTTGGGCAGCAGTTTTCAAATTAATTTTCCAAACTACAGGATTTCTGGTTCGACCTAATGTTGAACATGCCATTCTCAGTATCAATGTGACCACAATCCCTGCACCTCTAAGACCTATAGCTATGCACATCTAGTTCACTGCTAGAACAATAATCTTAAGAAATTGGAAATCTAATGTAATACCTAATCTAATAGAGGTTAAGCAGCAGGTGAATGAAATTTACTAATACGAACAAGTGTTAGCATATAAAGAAGGTAAAGTCTCACAATTTGATTTCCAACGGAGTCCCTGGCGATCTCTAAACAATAACCTGTGCACCTAGAGTAATCGTGACTGTGTAGGTACAGTCCTTTCTTTCTGGTTTTCTGTTTAACTAATGTTCTAAATTCTTTGACACAGCTGCATGAGTGTGCTATGCTCTCTTTGCTCCCAAACATTTCTGGGTAGTAGTGGTACAGTCATAATACATGAGGTGTCCCTATAAAATCTCACTTAAGCTCTAAAATAATTTAATTTACAACACTATTCTAACGTAATTACTATATACATATCTTCCACATGGTATGCTACACCATTGTAAGGTCTTGGTATATTTTTGTCAACCGTAAAGGAATGACTAATATATGTATGATATTGAATACATGTACCCATGTGCTATTGTGTACCAACGTTTGTTTACAATCCTTATGTCTTCTCTTACTCTAATTGCTTATATTTTTTGTATATTTTAAAATTTTCAATAAAAACTATTTTGAAAAAAAAAACACATTTCCACCTTTTATCGGATGGCTTGATTATCAGTTCAGATCTATCTTTAAGATTTTTAAGGGCTTGTTTTTGGGCCAGAGTAAGATTGTTTTTAAGATCGTCCTGAGTTTGTAAAGATTGTATCTCGTGTGTAGTTTGTAAAACAAACGCCAAAATATTGCCATTTAAAGACAAGGAGGGGAAATTAGTGGATTTTTAAATGCATTTAATAGAGGAAAGAACAGCATGCAAAATTGTATCATTGGGTTCTAAGAATGCTTCCAGGACAATCTGATCAATAAGGTGAATATCCTCTGGGGCATCATTTTCTTCAAGTAACTCAATTGCTGTAGGGCCCTGAAGTCCTGCCTTTTATATTGGGACCAGTCAAAGTTGGACATAAGATCATGTGGGGACTGTTTCTTATGATGGAGAATAGGGATGGGCCGAACACCCCCCGGTTCGGTTCGCACCAGAACATGCGAACAGATAAAAAATTTGTCCGAACATTCGAACACGGTTAAAGTCTATGGGACCCGAACATGAAAAATCAAAAGTGCTCATTTTAAAGGCTTATATGCAAGTTATTGCCATACAAAGTGTATGGGAACCTGGGCCCTGCCCTAGGGGACATGTATCAATGCAAAGAAAAGTTTTTAAATCAATCATTTTTTTTCAGGAGCAGTGATTTTAGTAATGCTTCAAGTGAAACAATAAAATGAAATATTCCTTTAAATATTGTGCCTGGCGGTCTCCTTAGTCTGTCTGTAAAAGGGCACATTTCTGTAATGTTTAGAACATAGCCAGCGCAAAATGACACTTGTAAAGGAAAAATTGTCATTTATTATCACGGCGGAGCATGCAACCTGGCTGGCCAGGATAGGGAGGGGCGAGAGAGCGCCCGAACCATACCAGGCTAAATGCCCTCAACGTGGGGAGTATGGGTGCTTTGGGGCAGGGGGGACACCCCCCACCCCAAAGCACCTTGTCCCCATGTTGATGGGGACAAGTGCCTCTTCCCCACAACCCTGGGCTGTGGTTGGGGGGGTCTGTGGGCAGGGGGCTTATTGAAATATGGAAGTCCCCTTTAATAAGGGGGCCCCCAGATCCCGACCCCCCATGTGAGTTAGTATCGGGTACACCGTACCCCTACTAATTCACCAAAAAGTAAGAAAAAAACACAGGAGACAATTAGGAACAAGTCCTTTATTAAAAAAGAAAAAAGAAAAAGTGTCCCCCATCGTAATCCATTGTCAATCACGGCGCGTGACGGACCCAGAAAAAAAAAAAAGCTGCAACAGTTCCTCCTCCACGGGAGGGTTCCCGCCAATTGAGCTCTGTTTGTTTTGACACTTTATAGTGAAGGGCGGGGCCACCCGGTGACGTAATTGAGTGACCCGCCCCTCTGACTTTACATGATGTCAGAAGGGGGCAAGATCACCCATATGTCACCGGTGGCCCCTGCCCTTCACTATAAAAGTGTCAAAACAAAGCGAGCACAGACGGCGGCAGCCCTCCTATGGAGGAGGAGCTGTTCACGCCGTCTACGGAGAATCCAATAAAGGGTGTTCGGCGGCACCAAAGTCGTGCCGAACACCCCATAATATTCTAAATTTGGGGATCGGACGAACAACGGTGCAAAAAGATTGATGTCTTTAATGGTTTCAAAAGCATCAAAGTCCTTCTCAGGACAGAATCCCAGACCCAGGGATAGAAATTCTCTGGTTGGGATAGAGCAGTGGTCGAGAGATTAATTATCACTAAGTTGATTGATCTGTCTGTGTTCGTGTCATGTAATTCTGTATATTGGTCTGTACAGTTTTGCTGGGATCTAGAATTTGATACCCTAAAAAAGCAAAAGTTTTTTTTTTTTTTCTAAGTTTTTATTGTGTTTTACAAGAAAATGATACAATACAGGGTTTCATGAGGAAACGTATATATCTTCCAAAAAAAGGGGAAAAAACAGTGGTAACATTTTGAAAAACATGTAACATAAGGTAATTAAAGTCTTTATTCCTGTATTAACATACGGAAGGGAAAGGTAAGACCAGGTTTCAATACAGGTTCTTGTTGGCTCCACTGTAATAAAGCACAGTGAGTTACTGTAATTTCAACGCAGTTTGCGTTTCCCTACCTACTGTTATCACATACCTCACTGTATACAAAGTAAAAAACAAATTTGATGGTCCTCCTATAGCCAGTCATTGTCACTACTTCCTATAGTTTTGCGGTTAGGAGGGAGCTCCAGGTTTTATTTTCTTGAAGTGTCTTTAATTCTTCTGCTGCTGCCTTTCTCCACGTATTGGCTTCATGTTTTGGCAGGTTTTCTATGTCTTCCCAGGATGTTGAGTCAAGTATGCTGTGTGTTGTGGCAGTACATGACAGCTTGCGGGGTGGTATCCCCTTTGTAGTCCAAATAGATCTTCTGACTTCAGGTAGTTCAGCAGGATCTGGTGGGGAACTTGGTTTAGGGATTGTGAGTTCCACCTCTTCGTCTAACTCCTGCACAGGTTCGCTTTGGTCGACCTTTTCTTCTGGTTTGTTTGGCATATTCACTTCACAGCTTTCATTGATCAATGTTTCTGGTGACGGACTCAAATCAAAATAAACACTACGGCTTATTGTTACTTTTTCAGTCTTTGGGTGTAGAATTCTGTAACCCTCAATTTGCTCGCTGTAGCCTACTAGAATGCCCTTTATGGCTCTGTTTTCCAGCTTGGTACTCTGCTTGCCTTGAAGTGTAATGCAATTCAGAAAGCCCTGGCCCTTACCTTCGGAGGTGATGTTTTTCCTGTTTGCTAGAAAAACTTTTTCTTTTGCACTGTAATCAATGTTTGTGAAAAAGGTCTCATTACTAGTCATGTGGCTTGTCGCTCTTGAGTCTATGCACCAGCCGTGTGGCTTTCCGCTGTGTGTCACTTTAAAGGTGCCACTCCATGATGTGTCTGCAGTTTCCTTTTGTGGCTGCTTTGACTCTCTTTTGCGGATAGCTGTAGCTTTCACTTCTTTGCTTTCCAGACAGAACAGTCCTTTAAGTGACCGGTCTTTTTACATTGAAAACAGACTCTGCTTTCTTTGTTGTGCTTTGTGCCTTTACATCTTAAAAGCTTTGTCATCATGGTGCATATTTTATTTCCTTCTGTCATATTCATCAATTAACTTGCCTTTGACACATTCCAGTGTCAGTTCCTGCTCGGGTCTGGTTACTAAAGCGTTAGAAAGAGCAGTATATGTCCCTGGAAGGCTGCAGAGCAGCAGGGCAACAATATGGTTATCTTTGATGACCTCTCCGATGGCTCATAGCTGTTCTATGATCTCTAGCATAGCTTTCATGTGGTCACACACTTGCTAGCCTTTTTCTAGTCTCATTTTATACAGCTTTCATGGCAAAAACAGCTTACTCTTGAGGCATGAACACTCATGCAGTTTTGTAATGAATTATACATACCTTTTTCTCTGTTCTTATGTGGAAAAGTTGGTCATCTTCCACTAGTAAGCTTAAAATCGCTTTTGCCTGCCTATCGTTCCTGTCCCAGTCCTCCGTCTCTCTGTTTGTGGGTCTGTCTGTGTTCAGCACTTGCCACAAGTCATCCTTGTTCAGAATCATTTCTAGCCTGAACTTCCACAGCTGGTAATTGCCATTGTTCAGCTTTGCTATTGCAAACTTCACATCTGAACCACTTGCCATCTTTGCAAACAGTACTTAGACTCACTATACTCAATGTGTTGCAGAATTCTCTTTCCAGTGCCCTGGGTGCCTGGGATGTGCTGGGTGTGCTAGGTGCCTGCTGGGCCCATAACCTGTTAGAAGGATATTGCATTATGCTCTAGAAGCTTCTTGGTTGCAGAGAATACTTTACTTTCAGGGAGGATATCTTTATCATGGAACAAGAAAACAGGAACTGAATAACAAATGAGTGCATTTAACAGAGGTAGACCATACATTCTGTTATATCATAGAATACATTCACTATACACTATAATACTACAGTGCCACCTGCTGGATAGATGGGTACAGTGCACACTGTACATATAGTTCACAGTATATAGTAATATTGCTGTAGCTTTTCCAACAAACTCTTGTATCTCTTCCACTTAGTACAGCAAAGTGAGCGGGATATCCCGTATCCGGCAGCATTCACTTTCCGTCATGTGAACTGAGAGGAAAGACTAAAACTTCTCCTTGTGCAGTACAACTATAAAAGAGCTTCATTCACCTTAAAAATACAGTACTACTCTATCCATGTATTCAGAAGGGCACCCTTATAGGGAGTGATATGGCATTAAAGGGGGCATGGCTCTTTGTCAAGTTCTCTGAAGGGGACCAACTCCCTACTGGTAACATCCAATTGGGGCTGGCACTTTAACACAGAATCCAACAGGTTATGGTCCCTTCCCTCCAAAGAAACATGGCTCTTATTGTAGCCCAACACGTTTCAAAGGTCCAGATACCTTCATCAGGGTTTGTCATTATAATTGGCTGCACTTTATTTAATATTACATATGTTATCACATGCTTTGCATTAAATGTATGACTCGTTTATGACACATTGGATATATTTGATTGTTTTACATTTTTATATTTTTTAAGTTGTATTTGCACATGTGCGCTGCGTTATTACAATTTGTTGCACTTTAAGCGCATTTATACATTGTATATGTTTGCACATGTAGTATGAAACACTTTTTATGACATGTTGGAATTGTAGAATTGTTTTGGGGGGGGTGGGGGGTTTAGAGCTGCCTTATTATTTGATTGGTTTATTTTTATGTTTTTTTTTTCTATCAGAACATATGGCATGCATCTCCATCTCCTGTTAGTGTTCTTGTAAACGCTGTCTTTTTTTATTTGTTCTTTGAAAACGAGTTAATTAAAAAGAAAAGGGAGGACGTCAGATCTCACAAATCCATTTATCTTTGGAATCATATGGAAATATCTGTAGCAAGCCTTCATTAAAGCCCATCACCAGCAATTTGACAATTATTTACTTTTAATTAACTAATATTTTTTTAAGTCAAGATTGTAAATTACTCTATGTTGCAAAATAAGAACAGAAAAAGTTCTAACCCTGCTCCCTTACCAGAAATTAACAAAAATAATTTTAGCTGCAGATGAATTTAAGTGCTACAGGTTTTTTCATTTTTGCAAATAATGTACAGATGGTTTTAAGCTCAGGAAAAGTGTCGATACGTTTTGACGTTTGCATTCCCCATGGGGATCAATGATCTCTCTAAAGTAAACATTTTATCCCAAGGACAGATTGGGAAAGAGGCTTCACTAAATGCAGGCCATTGTTGAAGCACTAATATACAGC
This sequence comes from Glandirana rugosa, assembly GCA_018402905.1. Taxonomy (NCBI): domain Eukaryota; kingdom Metazoa; phylum Chordata; class Amphibia; order Anura; family Ranidae; genus Glandirana; species Glandirana rugosa. Next base: position 1,181,703 of record BLSH010423046.1, on the reverse strand, counting down.
ATGAAAACAGGAGAATTGATTGTATTTGACATTAGCAACTTTTAGTTAGGGAAAAAAAATGTAATTAAATAAAGCATTAATTGCAGCCATGCAGAATTCCCTCTGATCACGTTGGGCTAATCTATAATGGATTTCGATTGGGTTCCCTGGGTTACTGTACTTGGATAACGTCAACTGTTAATGGAGTGAAAGCCCTGCTCCTTTATAGCAACAAAGTGAGTACACCCATGGAGCCGGAGAGTGCAGATAGGTTAAAATATCTGACTGTGGGTGGGCTATCAGGAGAGACTGTAACTTTTTCCTGACTGGGTTAGGTGACAGTCTCTAGAGCTGAAATAGATGGATAGAATTTTGAACAAAAATTCTTAGGAAAACATGTTCGAAAATTCTCAGAACAGTCTAAAGTCATTTGATGATTTCGCTTGATTTAAGATTTAATTTTGGAATGAATGGATTTTACCAAACGAAAAACACATACATTATTAGAAATTAACTCATTCAAGAAAAAATTTCCATCCTGCTCCTTCAATTTTTTCTTGTTACTGTGATGGAAAACAAATGTCGATTTGACCCCACTAATAATTAGAAAAACAAACAAACTTTCTTAGAACCTTCTTTTCCTAAGAATTTTCTTGTCAAAAGTTTTTATTGGAATTAGAACGAAAAGGGTGCCATACCGTATAATTATGAGTACATACAAGGCGATAACAGTGTATATACAACTAGCAGGGTGTACACGTATGCCATGTAAACAGCAAAGGCAAATGGGGTAGTAGTCTCAATGAGGGGAATGGCAAATGTGGGTAATTGGCTGTCCATGATGAACATACTGAGCGTCCGTCAAATATTGCAATATCCCCGATGCCTCTGATGGGTTCTAATCTGCGTCTGCGGAAAAAAAGAAGTTATAAAAGCAAAGAAAAGTCAGACTTTGCTCAGTTCCTACACCAGGATAGCTGGTCTAACTAGCTCATTCTCTACGTCTACCCATGAGATCACATTGCTTAGTCCGTGCAATCAGAACCATCACAATAGTATGGTGGGAAAGGGAAGAAAAAAGAGGGTCATAAGACGGGGAGGGATGGGGGGGGCTCCACGGGGATGTCTCCGTAGCTGGCCCTGAACTATAGTAAGCAATCAGCCTGGCGCTTACCATGGAAGAAGTACTTTTAGATCAAAATCCGCTGGCAGGCAGTTGGATATCCAAGGCTTCCAGATTTGCTCAAATTTGGGATCCGTTTCCTTATCAATCACTTCAATTTTGGCATGTATCATAAAGTTGGTCATTCTGTGCTTAGCCTCTGCTAGATTTAGGTTGGGGGTTTTTGAAGCTTTGGGGATGGTTTGCTTAGCTGCCGTAAGGAGTTGAAGGAAAAGTTTGAATTACCTGTGCGTTATAGCCTCTTTTTTAAGGTTTAGCAGAGCCATTACTGGATCAGGTGTGATTTGGCTGGTGAACATTAGGGAGGCCAGCTCAAAAATTCCTTTCCAAAATGTTTGTGCAACTGGGCAGGACCACCATATGTGGAGATGGTTGCCGGGGTCTGAACATCCTCTAAAGCAAGTTGCTGGGTAAGAAGGCACGTATTTTGCTATACGTGCTGGCACAAGGTACCATCTGAGAAGAACCTTCTAGTTTGTTTTTATAGCATAGTTACTATATGAAGATGATTTAGTGGTGACCAAACTGCTGACCAATCAGCATTGTCCAAGGTATGTCCGAGATCTACCTCCCATTTCTGCGTGTAGTTTGGCTTTAGGGTGTTTGAGGAGGTGAGGAGATGTGTGTAGAGGGTAGAAATTTGGCCCTGGCATGTGGGTCGTTTTTGCAGTATTGTTCAAAGACTGAGAGGTTGTTCAGTGGAGATGCTTCAGTGAGTAGCGGAGTGAAAAAATTTTTAACATGGAGATATCTGAATAATTCTTTGTGGGGTAATTGGTGCTGTTCAGCAAGTGTTGGAAAAGGGTGAAACGATGATAGCGATAATAGGTGGTGAAGTCTCAGGAGGCCACGGGAGGCCCATTGGTTGAAGCTCGCCAGGGATTCCCAGGCTGGGGGGGGGGGGGGATGCTGGATTTTTCAAAAAAGAGAGTAGGAGGTTATGTGGGGATTGTAATTGGTGTTTCACCTTTAGGGTGTCCAAGAGTGTGAGGAAGTGTTTGATGACTGGGTGCTGTAATGATGAACGATCTAAAGTCCGAAGCCATAAGAGGTTAGAAAGGGATAGAGGATCACTTTTGACCGACTCGATAGCCACCCACATAGAGATTTCGTGTGTGGCATGATATTTAGTTAGGTTGGCTAATTGGGCAGCCTTGTAATAGGTCGCAAAGTTTGGTACCCCTAAACTGCCACTAGATTTAAGTAACAAAGGGTTCCTCTGTCTGTCCAGGGTTTAATTGTGCCCCATATGAAATCAGAAGTCCGTTTTTGAAGAAGTCTGAAGTAGTACACTGGGATTGGAATTGGCAGGACCCAAAACAAATACAATCATTTTGGGAGGATGGTCATTTTAATTACGTTAATCTGCCCTAACCATGAAAGGGGGAGGGGAGACCACTGTGTAAGCAGATCTGTTATTTGTCTCAATAATTTAGGGTAGTTGTAAGAAAAAAGCCGTGTATAGTCTGCAGTGAGATTTATGCCAAGGTATGGAATCAAGTTAACTGCCCATGGGAAGGGGAGGGAGTCTTGCATAACCTCAACTTAAGGGGTCGTAAGGGATATGTTCAGCGCAAATGATTTTTTAGAATTCACTATAAGTCCCGAGACCCCAGCGAAGGCATCGTGAATAGGTAGGAGGTTAGGACCTGACACCATTGGGGAGGATAAAAAATCAAGATATCGTCCGCAAATAAGCATTATTTGTGTTGGTGGCCGCCTAGTTCTATTCCAGTAACATGGGGGGAGGTTCTAATTAGGTGGGCTAGTGGTTCTATCAGCAGGGCGAACAAGAGGGGGGATAGCGGGCATCCCTGCCGAGTTCCTCTACTGATATTGAAAGATTCCGACTTATATCCAACATATTAACGTAAGCACAGGGTTTATTATACAAAGCCATGATCCATTGTATAAAGTGAAGGCTAAAGCCCCACTTCTGCAAAGTGTATTGCATATACTGCCAAGATACAGAATCAACGGCTTTTTGAATATCGAGTGAGAGGAAACAGGTAGGGATCCGCCGAGTTTTAGTCACATGAGCTAAGAGAACTACGCAACAGATATTATCACTAGCCTGTCGAAGAGGAATAAAACCGGCCTGATCTTTATGTATGAGTCTGCCGATCAATTTATTCAGGAGTGTGGCTAAAATTTTTGTGAGGGTTTTGATATCTAAATTTAATAAGGAGATGGGGTGATAATTAGTTGATATGGTATCATCCGAGTGGGGATTAGAGAGCATGCATATAATTGTGGTAAGTGATTCGCGTATAAAGGAGTTTCCCTTCAAAATGCTATTGAGGGCATCCGCTAGGAGTGGGGATAAGTGTTCAGAGAAAGTGCGATAGTAAAGAGCTGTGTAGCCATCAGGACCTGGACATTTGTTGGGCTTTAACCCTTTAATGGTTAGGTTTATTTCTTCTACCGAGATATTTTCGTCAAGGCTGGTTCGTTCCGATTCGGTAAGGTGTGGGAGCTGAATCTGTGAAAATAAATTATCCGCTGCTGAGGGGTTAAAGTTCTCGACGGATGCATATAATTTGGCAAGGTGCGATTAAAATTTTTGGAGGATCCTGAGAGGGTTACTAGAAAGCTGGTCTTTGGCTATTTTAAAGCGAATGGGTTTGTTGGGTTTTTTAATATTTCTTAAGGTACGGGCGAGAAGGGTGTCAGGCTTGTTGGCCTTCATACAGTGTTTATGTTTGGAACGTCTCAAAGTTTTCTCTGCGTTTTCAGTCAGAAATAGGTCATAGGCTAGTCGCGCGTTATCTAGTTTGGTTCTAGCTAGTGCGGTTGGGTTGAGATTGAAATCATTGTAGCACGAATTAAACTCTCTCTCAAGTTTTTGTTCAAGTTGTTTGCATTCGCGCTTAAACAGTGCGACTTGTCGCTGGAACGCGCCCCTAATAACTGGCTTATGCGCTTCCCATAGGGTAAGTGGATTTATGTCTGGCGTAGAGTTTAGAGAAAGGTATTCCTTCAGGGCTCGATCTATATTGAATCTATGAGATGGGTGTCTGAGTATATAGTCTGGGAGGTTCCATGTGGGATCTTGCAATTTAAGTATTGGGGAGGCAAGCGAAGTGAGGACAGCGCAGTGATCCGACCAGGGAACCGGGAGGATGTGGGATGTGAGAATTTTGGGTGACAGTCCGGTGGTCACGAAAATGTGGTCGATTTGTGAGAAAGTTTTGTGGGGATAGGAGTAGTGTGTGTATCTTCTCTTCGATGGTGTCATGTACCTGATGGTAGAGTTTGACTTATGCAGCAGGCAACCTCTCTTACTATCCTGATTCGGGAGCCCCTGGTAGAGCAGACAGGTGGCTTGGGAGTGCAGGATGGCACAAGGGTCGGACTGGGTCACCGGTGGTAGTAGAAGGTCCGCTGGAGCACTCGTGCACACTGAAGCGTAGTGGTACAGGTCGGGTCGTGAACGGGCTGGTGGTGCAGTACAGAAGAAGCAGGCAGGCAGATGATCGTGTACAGGCAGGGTCATCAACAGGCTGGCAGCAAAGGTACACAAGGATCAGGCAGAAGACTGGTCGTAGGCAAGCTGGGGGTCGGTGCAGGCAGAGATCAAACAAGGTCAGGACAGGCCGGGTCACAGGAACAGATGAACAGGTTACAGGTCGCTCAGGAACAAACACAAACGCTGTAGATCGGACAGCACCGATTGCAGGGTGCTGTCAGCTTAAATGGCCGTCTGGGAGCCCGTGCCAGCGCATATGAGCGCACTAACGTACACGCGTGCAAACGCTATGTGCGCCCACGCACAGGTCTCCCCGCCTGAGATCCAGAGCTGCCGGTGGTCTCCTGACAGATGGGTTAGCTTCCCTCCACGTGTCGACAAGATTGTTCTTGGCTAGGAGATGGGGGAGGGTTAGTTTAGATTTATTTATTGGTTGGCTATATGGGGACTTGTCCAGGAGGGATTTATAGTTAGGTTTGAATCTCCACACATAATAAGGGTCCCCTGTTTGTGTCAAAACTACCTGTATTAGGTGAGATAGAAAGGAGCTTGGATTCTTATTGGGGGCATAGTAAGACACAATAGTAATCTTTGTATCCATCATGCACCCAGTGAGGATCAGATATCTGCCTTCAGGATCGCTAATAGCATTGGTAAGGGAGAATTGGGTAGATCGATGGAACGCAATTAATGTGCCTCTTTGCTTAGATGTAGCTGGGGCATTGTATACCTAGGGATAATGGGGGCTATAGTATTTCGGCGTATGTTGGGCTTTAAAGTGTGTCTCCTGTGTATACAAACTATTTGTGCTTTTTGGGATTGGAAGAATCTGAACACCTTAGAACGCTTTTGAGGTATGTTCAGACCTTGGGAATTCAGGGTAATGACATTCAGGGAGGCCATGGTATAAAGTGGGTAAGGAGTAACTTACCTGTTAACGTCAAGTACCAGCCGATGGAGACATCCCGCGTGGACGGGTGGTAGAGGGATGGGGGCCAAGTAGAGGGCAAGCGGAGGGTAAGGAAGAGAAAGGAAAGGTTAATGTGGTTAATCAAACCTACAACTAAAATCCAAAAAACAGTGTGCACTCGAATCAGGGGAAAAACTCAACTGTTCGGGCCTAAGTCGCCGTCCACAAGGACCCACATGTTAAGTGCGGGCAGATGTGGAGAGCGAGTTGGAGCGCAAGGAACAAGTACACGGGAACATAGACCTATGTATATAAACAGTTTATAAAAGTTGGTCAACTGCAGCCATTCTAGTATATTATTTTCAAAGTATAGGTGTATCTACTTTCGGCTTTCTTTCCGGCTGTCTCTTCGATGTGGAAGTAGTTCGTGTGGATTCCTGGATGTGGGTCGGTGTGGCTACTAGGTGTTAGAAAAGGGAATATTTGATGTTTGTTTCAGGTGTCCATATGATGGGCTAGGGTCCTTTTGGTGGGGGCGGAGCCCCTAGGAACCCAAAATTGGGTGAGGGATGATTGTTCCAGTCATAGGGGGCATGCAGAGAGCCAGAGTTCTGTAGAAGTCACACGGGAAAAGGTTCAGGTACTTACATCTTCTAGTAAGGCTACATCCGATGGCTAGAGATAATCCAAGATCAATAAAGGTTAGAGACAACCACATGCTAGTTGACGGGTCGATAATTTGTCTTGCTAGGGGGTAACAATTCCCTAACGTGGGGTCCCTGGGGCCAGGGGAGCCGGCTAGCTCCAAGAGCTAGCTCGGTGTGATGGGGGTGCCCGGAAAGTACTTATAGTTGAGTAGAAGTGCTTGAAAAACTGCAGGGGTATGCCGCCAAGAGTATGGCTTGGGGGATGAAAAAAAAAGAGAGAGCTGTGTCTCTGAAGAATTATGTTCAGTCCATTGAGTCTTCTTGGTCTTGAGTGACAGGATTCAGGCGGCTTCTTTTGTGGAGATGTACGCCCTCCTGCTTACTGAGGACGCAGCTGTTCTGCGGCGTGAGGTCCCTGTATTGGTTGAGGGGTCCAGAAGATGGAGTTCTTGCAGGGTGTGCTGGAGTTCCTCTGGGGTCTGCATCTGTACTTAGTGCCTTGATATGTGAACCGGACAGAGAACGGGAATCCCTGGTGTACCTGGTGGGTGAGTCTGACAGTGCAGCGGGCAACCTCTCTTGCGGCCCTGGTTCGGGAACCCCTAATAGAGTAGACAGGAAGCACCGGAGCACAGGGGGGCACGAGGGCTGAGATGAATGCAGATGATGATGTACAGATCCCTCAGAGGCTCGTGCTAGGCAACTGGCGGGTCGGTAACTGGTGGACTAGTGCGGTACAGTAGGAGCAGGCAGGCGGATAGTCGGATACAGGCAGGGTCATCAACAAGCGGGCAGCAGAGGTACAAAGGATCAGGCAGAAGAAGGGTTGCAGGCAAGCTGAGGGTTGGTGCAGGCAGGGTTCATGCAGAGTAAGGCAAGCCGGGTCACAGGTACAGGAAATCTCAGGAAAGTAGTCACGGAACACTTCAGGAAATGCTGTAGATCAGACAGCACTTGCTGCAGGGTGAGCTGGGTTGAAATAGAGCCGTTTCCGGCGCCGGCGCGTGCACGTGAACGTGCGCAAATCGGCACAGAGCTAACAGCCTGTGCTCTTGCCATTGTCTCCTGTAGGAGCTTGTTGTTAGAGGTGAAAAACTCCATTAGATTAGCCATGGCTGGCACCGGATTATCAGGACATGCGTTAGACAAGAAGGCAGGATGGAATCCATTGTTCGTGAAAAAAGGGGACTGCTGAGTGGCGGAGTGGGCAGAATTGTACGCAAACTCAGCCAGCGGTAGGAGCTTAAACCAGTCATCCTGAGTGAAAGAGGAAAAACAATGCAGGTATTGCTCAAGCGTTTGATTTGTACGCTCCGTCTGGCCATTCGTCTGGGGGTGGTAAGCAGAAGATAATGTCAGGCTGATCTTCAGGGATTTACATAAGGATCTCCAGAATTTTGGAGGTAAACTGCACTCCACGATCGGACACCACATCTGTTGGTATCCCGTGCGCGTGAATGCGCAAATCGGCACAGAAAAGCCATCTTTAGCAGGATTTCTCCAAACACGTTCCATGGGGATTGCCGGCTGTAGTTCCTGAAAAAGGGCTGCCATAGTAGACTGCAGATCTAGGACCGTGTCTGGAATGCCTCTTATGCAGAGATTTGATCTCCTGGCCCTATTCTCATAATCCTCCAACCTGTCAGATGTGTCAGATCTGTCAGATTCTCTTCTTTAAGATTTTCTATTTCCACCAAGTAGTCCTGTGTGTTGGCTTCTGTCATCCAGTCTCTCCTCTAATGCTGCTGTACGGGATCCAAGTTCCCTAATTTCTTTAGTTAGGCTGTTGGTAATGTGCTCTGATGTCTGCCTCAGAGCTTTATGCAGAATTTTTTCAAATTGTTGGAGAAGGACTGGAGATGCCCCTTGGTCTGTTAGGGAAGGGGTTTCGCTATCAGAGTCCTCTGGGAGCTCCGGGAAGTCCTGGAGCTGTTTGCGGGTCCAGGATCTGCTACTAGAGGTGGCGTGTGTGGCCGCCATCTTGGTTGGGCCGTGCATTAGGGCCTCCATAATGGGGGTAGTTTTATATTTGGTTTTGCCCCCTACGTGCGCCATGTCAGGGCTCCTGTTGGGTTCCCCTACCTCTACTGTGTCCCTTGAATGTGGAGTGGGTGATGTCAGGCTGAGGGTGGCTGTGGATTATGGTCTGTTCTTTCCTGTGGAGTGGAGCTTCAGCGTTGCATGACTGCTCTGCTGGACTCCGCGCATGCACTCACCTTTCCTAAGAATTTTCATTCAAAATTCTTCCCATCTATGACCAGCTTAAGATTAAAGGAGAAGTACAGCCAAAGCTCGTTTTGCTGTACTTCTCCTATGGATTACAGGAGTGCAGTTTGTTTTGCACTCCTTTGACCCATTTCCAGCAGAGAGTGAGATGAAGTCTACTCTCTGCTGACATCACAGAAGTTGGTCCAGGCTCCAAGTCATCACAACAGCAGACCGACACCCGGCTCAGCCTTTCAGCGAGGCGGCCACTCCACCCCCTTCACAGATGAGTGCTCCAGCGAGCAAGGAGGTGGCAGAGCAGAGAGCTGTGACTGAAAGCAGGTCTCTGCTCATGGAGCTGTGAGAACCGAGCGATCGGCGGTGTTCGATCGATTGGCTCTCAGTGCAGAGGCGCCTGGACAGATAGAGCACTGGGCTGATGCTGCATCCACTTGGTAAGTATGATTCTGAAAAAAAAAACAGAAACCCATACTTCTCTTTTAAAGTGCAGTGTAGCACCCTCCTAGATAGGTGCTAGGATTAGATGAATTTAGTTCCGGCTCTCTGTAGTGTTGATTATTCAGGCCTGTTTAGAGTTTCACTTACTGTGGGTATCAATTGCTCTCTCTGTTTTCTAGAGCAGAGGTCTCCAAACTTTCTAAACAAAGGGCCTGTTTACTGTCCAGTAGACTTTCAAGGGGCCGGACTATGGTCAGTGGGAGTAACAATGCCTCAGGCTTGGTAGTCAGGTGAAGTAAAATAAAATCACATAATGCATGTGGTAAGTAGAAGGAGAAATAGTGTCCTAGCATTGCTGTCACTTGAACGAATAGTGCCCCATTGTTGGTGTCAGTGGGAGGAATTATGCACCACTGATGGCGTCAGTGGAAAGAATGGTTTTTCATCATTGGTGTCAATAGGAATAATAGAGCCTGGTATCAGTCGGAGAAATGGAGCCCCAAGGGCCAGATAAAGGCATACAGAGGGTTGCATCTGGCCCTAAGGCCACAGTCTGGAGATCACTGTTCTAGAGCAATGTTTCTGAACTCCAGTCCTCAAGTACCCCCAACAGGTCATGTTTTCAGGCTTTCCATTATTTTGCACAGGTGATTTGATCAGTTTCACTGCCTTAGTAATTACCACAGCCCTGGCCAATCCCAGGGAGGGTGGCTAAGAACGTTGCTGGGATTCTGTATAAATGAGCTTCCAGGTCTTTTTCTGTGGGAGAAGAATGCAGCCTAGGGGTGGGACTTGCAGCCCTCTTAGGAACCCTGCTGTTCATTAGGCTAGGGCAGTGGTTCTCAACTCCGGTCCTCGGGACCCACTAACAGGCCAGGTTTGCAGGATAGCTGAAATACATCACAGGTGATATCAGTTGCTGCTCAGTGATTGCAGTATTCTAGTCTGCATCTCCCCAAGGTAATACTTAAAATCTGGCCTGTTGGTGGGTCCCGAGGACCGGAGTTGAGAACCACTGGGCTAGGGTGACTTGATGTCCCCTGTTTCAGGGGACAGTCCCCTGGACTGAAGACACTGTCCTCGGACCAAGTCTGTCACGGGTTTTGTCCCTGGATTAGATCCATCCATCCAGTAAATCTGTTCAAACTCCTGGGAATGGAGCTAGTGCCGGACCAAGTTCCAGCATTGTGTTCCATTCAATCCAGTGAGGATTCCTTTGGCTGCGCTCCTCTCTGCCTTCAGTTCTCCCCCTGCTCGGCGCCTCTCGCACCCCCCACTGCCTCCACCACTATGATCTCCTTTGCGGTCATAGGTTGCTGTACTAGCAACCAATGGCACTCTTTCTGCTGTTCACGCTGCATAGTGGGAGGTAAACAGCCCTAGAGCTGCTCCACCTCCCAGCTCCGCCCCACAGGTCGGCTCTCACACTTCCCTCTGTGCTTGCAGCGGCTCCCTGGTCCTGCTGGTAAGGCAGCCATTAGATCAGCAGCATCCCCCTTAGAGGCCCCCATTATCTCACAGTCCTCTGATATCAGTCCACCCCTCTTCCTTATCAGTAATGCCTGTCAGTGTTCCCTCTCAGTGCCCATCATTGCCGCATATCAGTGCCCATCATTGCCGCATATCAGTGCCCATCATTGCCACATATCTGTGCCGAATATCAATGCCCATCATTGCTGCCTATCAATGCCCATCATTGCCACATATTAGTGCCACCTATCAGTGCCCATCATTGCAACATATCGGTTCCGCCTATCAGTGCCTATCATTGCCAGGTATCAGTACCCATCATTGCCACATATCAGTGCCGCCTATCAGTGCCCATTATTGCTGCATATCAGTGCCCCCTATCAGTGCCCATCATTGCTGCATATCAGTACCCATCATTGCCACATATCATTGCCGCCTATCAGTGTCCATCATTGCCACATATCAGCTCCGCCTATCAGTGCCCATCATTGCTGCATATCAGTGCCCATCATTGCCACATATCAGTGCCCATCATTGCTGCATATCAGTGCAGTCTATCAGTGCAGAGCCTCATCAGCGCACATCAGAACCAAAATTCTGTGGCAAGAATAAAATACAAAATATGCATTGAAAAGTTTTTTTTTCTCTATCTTATCTTCTTAACATTTGGTAGTCATATACCAAAAAATTCTAAGTATCTTTTTTTTTATATCATGGAGGAAATGTGAGAAATAACGTATATATCCTATAATCATTCCATAAACACATAGCACATACACTGCGTATATAATTTGAGGAAAATATGCTCATAAAATAGTTTACCATTTGTCAATAAAAAAAAAAATATATATATATATGTCCCCGGATTTCATTTTAAAAATCTGGTCACCTTAAATCAGGCCTCAGGTGGGCGACCTGAGGGCCTGCTTGCTCAAGTTGCAGAGAGCTGAATGAGGGGCTTCTGTCTGAAGTCCGGTATCACAGAAAATATATGTTGCATGGATGTTGGAAGGAGGTGACCAACTTTTGAAGGATATTTGTAAGTACGGCTGTGAGAGATTTTAGAGACTTTTGGGCTGCTGACACCTGCGCGTTAATCGGCTGGTGTCCTGAAGAGCTCAGTCTATCTAATTCTTAGAGAAGAGACTCTGGTCTAATTGCTCTAAAGATGAAGATTTGTGCTTATAACACTTTCAATTCCAAAGCTAAGTCAGCAGTTTGCTTTTGCAAGGACTTTTGCTTCAATTCTACAGAAGGACATTTACTGTCCTCATCTTGTACGTAGTTCTTTTTGGAGTGTCTCACTCAATTCTCCAATGCTATCCAAGTTACCTAAAAATAAAAACTCCAAAAAAAACACCCCTGGACTTTCTCTAGACTGGTCATTGAGCCAAAGAGTGACTGTGACTGTGTACCTGGCTGCCAGGCAATTACTGGAAAAAAGAACCCTGGCATACTTTCAGTGGCTCCTACGTCTTTAGTGCTACATTATGAACATTTTTGCATAGGTAAATTGATCCAGCTTGTGTCATAACTGACCTGTCCCAGTAGGCACCGTTACTACAGTGACCCATGCTGAGCGGCTAGCTACCCTGCTGCTTAGGTGAACAGAGGAGGTCACTTGGTCGACACAGGTGCCATTCAGAGAACATTTTGCATATTCTCAATTAATGCAAATCGTTCACTAAGTGGACGAGGTGGAGATTGGGATGTCCCCACTCCAATGCTCCACCTCATTTACAGTTTATTTCCTACAGCGATGGCAGGGTGCACATATTCTGGGTTTTGGTGTTCACTCAAGGACCTCACATGCTGTAAGATCCGATGCTGCATGCCAATCAATGTAGATTTAAATAGGTCTGAATGTGGAAGCCAAACTGTTATAGTTTTTGAGTGACACCTTTAGTATCATTACATTTTGTGGAGACATGGTTTGAGTTCATTTTTAGTTCTTAAGAGCCAGCCCACTCCCTGGGACGAGCCAAGGACTGTGGATAACTCCACGTTATATCAGGACTATTTAAAAGAGAAGTATGGGTTTGGGCTTTTTTTAAGATTCATACTTACTTAGGCGTATGCAGCATTGGTCTGATGCTGCAACTGTCCCCGGTGCCTCTGCTCTGAGAACCAAGCGATCGAATACCGCCAATCATTTGGTTCCGACAGCTCCGCGAGCAGAGAGCTGCTGACTGTCAGTCACAGCTCTTTGCTCTGCCCCCTCCTCGCTCACTGGAGCGCCGTGCTGTCAAGGGGATGGGGGAAGCTGGCTCAGGCTCTCAGCGGCTCGCTGAGAGGCTGAGCCAAGTGTCAGTCCAAGCACTTGGTGCATCCAGACTCCATTGTCGCGATGATGCAGTGCCTGGACCCAACTTCTATGTCATCAGCAGAGAGGGGACTTCAGCCCCCTCTCTGCTGAAAATGGGCCACAGGAGTGCAAAACGAACTGAACTCCTGTGATCCATAGAAGAAGTACAGCCAAACAAGCTTTTTCTATGCTTCTCCTTTAAAGGCAAGCATGGGCACAAATAGGTTAACTCTAAGGAAAAAGGCTTGTCCCTTGAAATGCATCAGTAACATCGATTGAAGGTTGCTGGAGCCTTCTATAGGCCACTGATGGAGATGTAAGAAAGTCCAATCCTTGAAACATGATTATTGGTTTCATGTCTGTGGTTTTACTACTCTAACGTTTGCCCCGATCTTCCGAGAGCCAGATGGTGACTCTCAGAGGTGGAGAGGGTTACATAATCCTCAGGGTGTAGGGTATTGAACATGGTGGGTGAAATCAATGAAAAAGAAGTTGAATGCCAGTCACTTTTATGCTCTAAACAAGAAAGAGTTTATTTCTCAACAGGAGAAATATGGGAGAGAGTGGGACAGGGCACAGGACACCCTTAGTAACGATCAATGGGTAGGCAGACTCCTTAGACAAAAATAGGTGAAATGAGGCAGTCAGCAATACAGAGAAAAAAAGAGCCTTTAAGCTGAACCAGCACATCTTTTCTTGTAGGACAGGCTGTCTCCTCTAGTAACTGAACTTTACTCAATGCTTCAGACACATGGATTCACTTGGATGAGTTCTTTTCTGAAGTCCTCCCAGCCACTTCATAGCCTCCTGCTTATGAAGAGTCCCCTCCATCCCTCTTAGAATAGTTTCAGATCTTTGGCAGGCTTTCATCAATAGAACCTGAATGCTCAGATAGGCCTCAGACAAGCATAGCAGTCGGCAACCTCCTGGATAGGCCTCAGACTTCAGGCCTAGCAGCCAGGAGCTGTTTCACATGCATCCACCCAGGCAGAGCTGGGTGGGAAGAACTAACCCAGATCACCAGACTTCTTCCAGTTAAGTACCTTTTCCCAGCATGCAACACTACCGAGCTGATTGGCTGAGAAAAGTATGTTTAACAATAACTTGAGTATACTGTAGCTCATCACTCTGTCAGAGGCAACAGCACCACCCACTGACAGAAGGGAGAAACCACATTAACTAGAATGAAGCCATTTAATCTCTAACACTACAAATCAACCAGGCTGGCTACCACCCAGCATAACTAAATTTACCTGCCACCCTATTCTAGAGTAGGGGCGCTACACTACTTTTTTGAGTGTTTGTTTTATTTGATTTCATTAAAAGAAAAGTGAGGCTGATGCGCTCTTTTTTGTAATATTGAATTTTTTTAGGATGTCTTTTGAAGGAGATCTATGACCACAGCATAGTCTTTCATTTTATAACATCAGCATTATATTAATACAAACAATAGTTATTTTTTTATTCCCGGCTTGCTTTGTATTCCCCTACACCTCTGTAGATCAGAAGGCATGCTCTGTGAAATGTATGACACAGCAGTGCCTACTCACAGGGCATAGTGAGTACATGTCACAGAAGTCAAGGAGTTCACAAAGTAAATGCAAATTTCAAAATGCTTCAGAGTAACAGGAGTAGGCAAGAAATAATAGAAATACGACCTGGAAATGATTTTATGTTTTGACCATAGATCTACTTTAACCACTTCCCGCCCGACCTATAGCAGAATGAAGGCCGGGCGGTGGTTGCATTATCCTGAAGGGACGTCATATGGTGTCCAGCAGGATAAGCTGCAATTGCATGCCTGCCTGGGCGTGCAGCGTGGCGATCAGTGGTGTGGTGTGTCACTCTGACACACCGCAACTCCGATTGTGGTAAAGAGCCTCTGACGGAGGCTCTTTACCATGTGATCAGCTGTGACCAATCACAGCTGATGACAGTGTGTAACCAGGAAGTGCCGGTAAACGGCTTTCCTCGGTTCGCGCTGACAGAGAGCTGATCAGAGGTTCTCCTGTCAGGGGGGGGGGGTGTGCGCTGATAATCAGCGCATTGATTATCAGCTCAGCCCCTATCAGAGGTGCCCACTACATCTGCCAGTCACTGCCCACCAAAGTGCCAATCAGTGCCCATCAAAGAGCCAATCAGTGCCCATCAGTCACGCCTGTCAGTGCCCATCAGTAATGACTGACAGTAACTCCTCCTCAGTGCTGCCTATCAGTGCCATCTATTAGTGCCCATCAGTGCCGCCTGTCAGTGCCCGTCAGCGCCGCCTATCAGCGCCTGTCAGTGCCACCTATCAGTGCCCATCAATGCCACCTATTAGTGCCCATCAGTGCTGCTTAACAGTGCAGTCTATCTGTGCCAATCAATTCTACATATTAGTGCCTCATCAGTGCCACCTCATCAGTGCCCGTCAGTGCAGCCTCATCAGTGCATGTCAGTGAAGGAAAAAACTAAATTTTATAACAAACGAAGAAAAACCTTTTTTTTTCAAAAATGTTGGCCTTTTTTTGTTTGTTTAGCAAAAAGCTATTTGTGGGAAGAAAATTATAAAAATGTAGTTTGAGTACAGTGTTGCATGACCGCGCAATTGTCATTCAAATTGTGACAGCGCTGAAATCGTAAAATTGTCCTTGGCAGGAAGGGGGAAAAGTGCCTGGTATTGAAGTGGTTAACCTTTTTTTCAACCACGCTATAGCCGAATGATGACTACAGTGCGGTCAAACATTTCTGGGAGGCCCTGCCTCCCTGCACGCCCCTGAAACCAGCATCTGTGATCACAGCTGCTCTTCACCATGTGATCATCAATCACAGCTGATCACAGTGTAAACAGGATTTGTTGGTTATCGACATATCTCTCCTCACGCTGGCGGCGCATGAGGAGAGGAGAGCCAGTAAGTGGCAATACACACAGGGGTCATCTAGACTGATAATAAGGGCACTGATCATCCGTGTCCTGATTATCAGTTCAGCCCCAATCAGTGCCCATCAGTGCTGCCTGTCGGTGCCCTTCAGTGTTGCCTATCAATACCACCCATCAGTGTCCATCAGTGTTGTCGCTTATCAGTGCCGCCTATTAGTGCAGCCCATCAGTGCAACCTCATCAGCGCACATCAATAAAGAAGTAAAATTACTTATTTATAACGTTCTACAAAGAAAAACATTTTTTCTTTTTTCAAAATATTCAGACTTTTTTCAGTTGTTTAGCAAAAAATAAACCCAGCAGTGATTAAGTACCACCAAAATAAATCTCGATCTGTCTCAATTAATAAGGGATAATTCTACTAAGAGACAATTTCTTTTGGTGAGACAAGAATATGTCTCAAAAAAATTGATAAAAATGTTGTTTGGGTACAGCGTTGCATGACCCCCCAATTGTCATTCAAAGTGTGACAGTGCTGAAAGCTGGCCTGGGCAGGAAGGAGGTAAAAGTGCCCAGCAGGCAAGTGGTTAAGGAATATTTAGCTTCTGCAGGAAAAACCGCCATATATACAAGTGTCAAGGTGTCCGCTTTGTATGACAAAATAACCCAAAATATATAAATAAATCCAAAATATATTGAAATAGATGAATGCCTGGAATGATATTCAAAACTGCAAATAAAATCTGTTATATCCTGTTTCTCTAATACAATACTCTTTTGAATGTCTACACAAATAAGATGAAAGTAAACTATATTTTTTTCCTTCTTAGTCAACCGCTTGTTCTCATTGTCTTTGACTGTAAGCATCAGAGGAATAAATCAGTCATGTTACACATAAACTAATAGCTGCCTATTAGCTCACTCTCTGCAATGCTTGGAAACCAATACTCTAATTTAGTCCCGCTGTGTAAATATATTGTACAACAAACAGCGTCTTGCTTTCCTTATATTGATTTGCTTCTGGTGTTACTAATTGCACTGCTAAAAGTATCTTCATTTTGTGCTGTTTAGGTCACCCCTGTATATGTCTGCGTGATTTGTATCCCAGAAGAAGAAATCGAGTTTATAAGCAGGAATCAAAGATTTTAAGCTAATAGTGGCAGTTGTCTCTTAGTAGAATTATCCCTTATTAATGAAATAAAAATCCTGTTGTATTTTATATGGAATCTATCATTCTTTTTTTAGAATAAGCAACCACAAATTTCCAGAAGAACCTTACTCACTAAGTTTAAAACGTGAGAACAGGCAGGCTTTTTAAATTGGAATTTAAAAAAAAAGAAGAAGTTATAGGTAGAAATTTTGTGACAGAAGAGTTCCTATTGGTCTCTTTTCCATAAACCTTTCTCCATGACTGCCAGCGTTGTACATGTGCCGTGATGATTTGACTCAGTGCATGTGCAGGAGTGATGTCCAACCAAGTGGGCAAATATTGGAACCCGTATAAAAGACTGGGAGACGATGACAGTGCCCGTGGCTGATGGGAGCACTGACAGCGCAATGCTGGAGGGGATTGCATGCCAGGTAAGAGTTTGCCATAATGCGCTAATATACTGTACAAACTAGCACAATATGATTAACCTCGCTTGACGTCCAAATTTTTTAAAAAATGGTGGAGCTTTAATTCCACTTTAGGGTATATAAAAATCAAATGGAATGGTTATTACCCCTGTTCTCTGAAGTACTACACTAACAAAAACAAGTTGGAGGATCATATTGGTTCTATCGGTGAAGGTTCATTTTTAGGGGCAGAGGTAGCAGATAAACGTACTCGCTTAAAGTGGGCCTAATGCCTACATATTTTTTAACTTAATGCATTCCTTGCATTAAGGTAAAAAATGTGTACACATCAGTATCCCCCCTCACCAACCCTTTTACTTACCTGAGTCCTCATTCGATACAGCACTGTGTCCATCCGCAGCTCTTCTTTCCCCTCACTTCTGGTCTCACAGGCTTTGCCAATGACTCCTGCTGCTGTCAATCAAAGCGAGTTAAGTCAAATGTACATAATATGACTGGGTACTAATATTTATAGGTAAAGTTGATCCAGGGAACATCGGTTTGCCTCTTGGGGGGTGAGGAAGGAATTTTCCCCCCTACTGGAGCAAATTGGATCATGCTTTGCTGGGCTTTTTCGCCGTCCTTTAGATCAACTGTGGGTATAGGATTGTGCATATGGGATTGCATGATTTTTTTTTTTTTGGTTGAACTAGATAGACTTGTGTCTAGAGTTAAGCGAACCCAAACTATAAACCCGGACATTTGAAAAAAAGTTTGGGTTCTGGGTTCGGGTATTTGATCACGCATGTTGAATAGCTGCAGGGCAGCCAATTTGAAGGACATTAATATACTGCTATTACAGCATCAGATTTGGTAACGGGACTTATTCCCGTATTGGATACATGCAGCTGAGATACATTATACAATATAGAAAATAGCAATATACTTTCTTGCTCCGTTGATATATGCCCTGATGAAGAGCCGTAACCGAACCCGAAACACTGAACGTTGGGCACCGAATTTCCATCTCATATTTTCCATCTTCGGACAACGGATTCTCCTTTTATACAAGTAATGTATATCATCCCCATAGAAAACTTCTGTGGTGGACTGTATGATCTGCTTTGCTAATATTTGATTCATATTTGTGATGTCCATTGTATGTATGTACCTTTTTTCCTTGTATTTGCTCATAGCAGTGGGCGACAATTCTTTCTCTTTTTAAACAAAAATCAAGATTTAATAAAACCAAGTCTTTTTTTACAATTTGTGTGGTGTTTGCTGCCTATTACAGTCCCGCATAGGGGGTCAATTTGCCTTTTGTTAGATGATTTAGAAGACCGGAAATTCATTGCATAAAGCACACCCTTATTATCAGTTTGAATAAGGATACACTTATTGGCAAAAAAATTACCCCATAACTCTACTGCTACCACTACAGGAAAGAGTTCCAAAAGTACTATATTTTTTTATTAATTTCCTAGCTACCCAAGCGTCTGACCAAACGCCACAACATCAGTGTTGTTTCCACATTGCTCCAAAACCTTTTGAACCTGCCGCATCTGGAAACAGTTGGAAGTCTGCCACAATAATAAACTTATCTTGAAACAGAGAACGCCCGTTATATTAATCAAAAAATTCAGACCATATTACTAAATCTTCCTTGAGAGCGGTAGTGAGTCTAATGTGTGCAAAAGAAGATTTTAAACCTGCTGTAGCGATATATAATCGCCTAGAAAATATACGGCCTACAGGCATAATCTGAGAGGTAAATGCCAATAAGCCTAAAAGAGATTGCATCTCCTTCAATAACACTTTTTCTCCTCAGAAAAACAAAAATCATATTCTGAAGACGTACTATCTTTTGATGAGGTAGCCGGCATTCCAACAATGAAGTATCTATCTGGATACCTAAAAATTCAATAACTGTACAGGGATAAATAGTTTTCTGTTCCGCTAGAGAAAAACCGAATTGCATTGATAAAACTCTAAATTTTTCTAACAATTCTAAACAAAAACTACATCCTTTTGGGCCAATAAATAAAAAATCATCAAGGCAATGTACAATTCCTTCCCAACCTGACTGAACTGACAAGACCCAATGTACAAAAGTTGAAAATTCTAAAAAATAAACACACGAAAGTGCACACCCTAATAAGCAATTAGTGGACCTCCAGATGTTACAAAACTACAAGTCCCATCATGCCTCTGCCTCTGGGTGCCATGCTTGTGGCTGTCAGTCTTGCTATGCCTCACGGGACTTGTAGTTCTGCAACAGTTGAAGGTCCGCTAATTGCATATCCCTGCCCTATAGGGAGGCACTGTCAAAAATACCTGTCAAAAAAGAAACCTAAAGAATTAAAGGCTTCTGGGGCAATTGACAATGGCCTAAAGGCTGATTTTATATCAACCTTTGCCAGTAACGCCCCTTGACCTACATCTCTTATTTTATCAATTGCTTCCTCAAAAGAAGTATATGTTACCGAACAAAGAGAATCCTCAATCTCATCATTCAAGGAATTCCCTTTGGGAAAAGATAAATGCTGAATAATACGAAATGACTGTGGGTTTTTTTTTTGGCACCAAACCTACTGGTGACAATCTAAAGTTAGTAAATGGAGGATTAATGAAAGGACCAGCTATTCTATCTTCAGCTATCTCTTTGCTTAATTTTTCAATTCTTTACTAATGAACAACCTTTACCTTGAAAAATTGGTAAGCGAAAACCTAAAGAAAAACCTTTAAGCAAAAATTAATCTCTCTCCCTGTTTGGGTATTTGTCCAACCACTGAAGCATAACCCTACATTTTTCATCCCCCATTTTAACCCCTTCCTTACTGGGCACTTAAACCCCCCTCTTGCCCAGACCAATTTTTGGCTTTCAGCGCTGTCGCATTTTGAATGACAATTGCGCGGTGGTGCGACGTTGTACCCAAATAAAATTTGCATCCTTTTTTCCCCACAAATAGAGCTTTCTTTTGGTGGTATTTGATCACCTCTGCGTCATTTCTGATCGCCGCTATAAACAAAAAATGAGCGACAATTTTGCAAAAAAGAACAATATTTTTTATTTTTTGCTAAAGTACAAATCCATGAAAAAAAAATATTCATCAGTTTTGGCCGATATATATTCTTCTACATATTTTTGGTAAAAAAAAAAATCACAATCGGCGTATATTGATTGGTTTGCGCAAAAGTTATCGCGTCTACAAACTGGGAATTGATTTATGGCGTTTTTATTATTTTTTTTTTAATAGTAATGGCGGCGATCTGCGATTTTTATCAGGACTGCAATATTTTTGCAGAAATGTCGGACATTTTTTACACATTTTTGGGACCAATGACATTTATTCAGCGATCAGAAATGTAAATATCCACTGATTACTGTGTAAATGTCATTGGCATTGAAGGGGTTAACCTGCAGGGGGCAGTGAAGGGGTTAACAAATGTTCCCTGGGCGTGTTCTAACTGTGGGGGGGCAGGGCTGGCCGGGACATAACAGATCTAACTGATCCCAGTGACAGTGATCAGTAGATCTGGTATGTCCCCTGTCACAGAACGGGGAACCGCCGTGTTTACAACGGCGGTTCCCCGTTCTGAGGCTGCTAAAAGAGATCAGTGGGTCTCAGGCGGACATCGAGTCCGCCCGACCCACGGGCACGCTCGCGCAGCGCGCGCGCGCTGCCGCTGCCGCCAGGGGGCGCGCCAGGAGCGTGCACAGGGGACGACGTCCATGGACGTCATCCCGGCATTTCAGATCCGCGCTGGAGGCGTACTTCGGCAATAGCGCGGATCTGGAGTGGTTAAAGAGGGATGAACAGATAGCTTCTGGCGAAATGATTCATCGTAGTTAAACCATCCCATACCTCCAAAATTCTTGTATGCTTCCAAAACCTGTTCTAAACCTGTTCTAAACCACCAAAGAGCTCAGGCTTCTTCTCAGCTAAAACACTGGCAAATACACAGTATGCCTGTAACCAATTAAAAAAAAGACCTAGGCACATGCCTACGTTCCTCCAATTTTTCTTCCTGTTTTTTTTTTTTGTTTCAATAGTTTTTATTAGTAGTATCAGTTTATACAATAGTACAAAAGCATAAGGTTGTTCATTGGTCATACAATTGGTAGAACATTTAATGGTCTACAAGTTGGATCTTTATCTTTATATGAGTACAATGCGTATTTAGTAGACTCTTAGTCTTGTGTGTATGCAAAGGTAACAAACATAACTTGTCAGAGAATAACTAGACAATAACTAAGCACTAATTAGATAGGGGGTTGCCTCCTCTTCCCCATCACCCCTAAAGGGATCCAGCTGTGAGTGGGGGAGACCAGGCATCCATATTTACCTACTATGTCTGTAGTTCAAGTAAGGTAAAGTGTCAATAAAGTAATGAACAGTAACTTTTACCATGAGGTACGTAGCCAGTTTGTACCGTTGGTGTGAACAAATCAATCGGAGATGCATTCAGACGAAATCTTAAGTGATCATTTATATCATAGAGTTTGGTTATTCGTGACCCAAGTATGCCAGGGTGACCATTGTTTGAGTGTTTTTTGGTATTGATTTGTGGATAAAGTCGTCATCAGCTCGTAAGAGTAGTGTGTTTGCGTTAGTTCAATCACTAATGCTGGGCTGGGGGGAAGATGATTTTTCCAATTCCTGGTAATTGTGAGCCTCGTAGCTAGAAGTATATGAGTGATGGTATGCTGTGATGTTTGTGGGAGGGTGTCGGTGTCTAGAGAGAGAATGGCTAGATTGGGGTTTGGTGGGATTCTTGTTTGAGCTATTTTAGAGATGATGGAGAAGATGGAGTCCCAGAGCTGTTTTAGCTTTGGGCATCCCCACAGTATGTGTATTAGATCTCCTTTTTCTCCGCAGTTTCTCCAGCATTCGTTTGATAGTTGTGGGTTGAAATGTGCTAGTTTATTGGGTGTCATGTACCATCTTAAGGCGATTTTTTGTGGAAATCTCTCGTAGTGTGGAACAAGATGTGGCTTTCTGTATAATTTTGAATGATTTCATCCACTGTTCCTCTGTGTAGGTCTTACCTATATCCTTTTCCCATTGTATGAATTCC
>BLSH010423046.1:1142125-1159083 GCA_018402905.1 Glandirana rugosa | reverse complement strand
TTTTAATGTCCTTATTGGTATTTGAGGTTGGTTGTGTTTTAATCGAATAAACGTCTGCTGCAGTATAACTGAGATTGGTTGGGTAGCAGTAGGGAGCGTCTCTGGGTTTTTGATGAGGTAACCAAACCGTTTCATAGGATGATATTTCGTTTGCTGTGGTGGATCTAGTGAGCTGGATACCTAGGTATGGTATACTTGTGTCTGCCCAGGTATATGGGAGTTGTTGCTGGAGAAGGAGTCGCGTCGTAGCGTTTATTCCTATGTCCAGAATTTGTGATTTGGTGTCGTTTGCTTTATAGTAGGATACTTTGCCAAACCAATGGAGTAGTTTTTGGGTCTCTGCGAGGGATGACGATGGGTTGGTTAGAGTCAATATGACGTCGTCTGCAAATAAGCTAATTTTGTGTTGGTTGGAGTTTATGGTTATTCCTGTAATTTTCTTGTTAGATCTCACATGTTCAGCTAAAGGTTCCATGGCTAGGTTAAAAATCAGGGGTGATAGTGGGCATCCTTGTCGGGTGCCATTGGTAATATGAAATGGGGTAGATAAAAGGTTGGATGTGTATACTTGTGCGGAGGGATTGGTGTATAACGCTGTGATAGCTTTGAAGATTTGACCTGTGAAGCCAAATTTTTGTAGTACTAGGGCCAGATAGTCCCAATTGACCCTGTCAAACGCCTTCTCTGCGTCCAAAGAGAGAAGCAGAGAAGGCGTTTTGGTGGTATCAGCGTGGTGAATTATGTTCAGTAATCTTCCGGTAGCGTCTGATGTTTGTCTTCCTTTGGTGAAGCCAGTTTGGTCATTATGGATGAGTGTTGGCATAATATCTACCAACCTGTTCGCTATCATCTTGGCGTAGATCTTAATATCTAAATTAAGAAGGGATATGGGGCGGAAATTTTGGGGAAGAGTCGGGTCTTTGCCCGGTTTTGGTAGGGTCACCACAATTGCGGAAAGCATATCTTTTGGAAATGTAGAGGAGGATGCAGCGTCGTTATATAATTCACATAAGTGCGGGATAATTAATTTGTGGAATGACTTAAAGTATTCCCCGGTTAATCCATCAGGTCCTGGTGATTTCAGGTTTGGTAATTTGTCGATCACTCTCCTTATTTCATTTGGGGTGAATGGTGATGTCAGGGATTCTAGTTGGCTTGCCGATAGTTTAGGGAGATTGATTTGGTCAAGAAAGGATTGGATTTCTTCGTGGGAGGGTTTGTGGGTGGATTGGTGTTCCTGAATATTATACAAGCCATTGTAATATGAGCTAAAGGCATCGGCTATTGCTTGGGGGTTCAATAATTTCTCGTGGGTAGTGGGGTGGTGTAGGTACGCAATTTTGGTTTTGGTACGGTAGCCTTTAATTCTAAGGGCCATGGACTTCCCAGCTCTGTTGCCGGTGGCATATGAGTTGGCCTTAAGTTTACGGTGCATCTTTTCAAAATTTTCTAATAGCAGGGTGCGGAGTTCGCTACGAAGTTTGAACATTTCGGATTGTAGTAGTCGGGAAGGTTGGGATTTGTTTTGTGAGTCTGCGTGTTCTATGGCCTCTGTAAGTTCTGATATACGCTGCATCCTTCTCCTCCTCGCCTTTGAGCCTAATTGTATGAAAAAAACCCTAATATAGGCTTTATGAGCCCGCCATACTACCGACTGGTCGGATACCGAGCCCTTGTTAGAGGCGAAAAACTCCTCCAGGCGATTAGATAGATATTCAATGTTGGCAGGAATTTTTAGGAGGGAGTTATTTCCCCTTCAGAGGTAGGATTGAGGATGTGTAGATTTGTTTGTGATTTTGATGGATATAGGTGCATGATCCGACCAATCGATAGTGTGGATTTTTGCTGAAAGGATATCTTGCAGAAGCCATTTGTCAGAGAGAAATAGGTTGATGCGAGAGTAGGTGTTGTGACGCGGGGACAGGTATGTGTAATCCTTCTCCTCCGCGTGACAACACCTCCACACGTCATACAGGTCATACTCTGAGATAAGTTTACTCAAAGGTGAGGCAAATCTCTTAGGACCAGAGGAAGAGTCCTACATATAATCAGGGACCAAATTAAAGTCTCCACATATTAACAGTTTGCCTTGACGTAGATCTGAGATTTTTTTGAAGACAGATTTAAGGAAAGTCATTTGTCATTGGTTGGGTGCATAAAGAGAGGCTATTGTAAACAGCGAGTTATCTATAGTGCAGTTGATGATGACATACCTCCCTTCTGTGTCAATGGTGCTTTTATGTAGTTGGAATGATATTGAGTCTTTAAAAGCGATGAGGACTCCCCGTTGTTTTTTTGTATAGTTTGCTTGAAAAATGTGAGGGAAGGATTTGTGTTGGAATTTCGGAGCAGCGTCCTGGGTGAAGTGTGTTTCTTGGACACAGAGGATGTCGCAATTGATTGTTAGTGCTTGTTTCCATAGCGTCGTCCTTTTTACAGGGTGATTTAAGCCTTTCGCATTGATAGATAAGAAGGTGAGAGCCATTGTATGTGGTAATGTGTGGGAGCCGAGCTTAAGGTTGGGTGTGTAGTGTATCAGTTCGCAGATATGTTGCTGGTCAATCGAGTGACTTCCTTCGGATCTGGATTCTTGCCTCGGTGAGCTATGTTGACTTTCCACTTATAAAGTGATGTAGAATGGGTAGATTTTTGGAAGGTGGTATTCTAGAACCTTGTAATTCTGCTTGGAAGAAAGCTAATGTTAAGTATGAAGGTCTTCACAGTTCAGAATTATTGGTCTGAATTGCTTTAATTGTGTGTTGTTCAGGTACATAGAGTTGGAGATGTCGGTGGCTACGTAGCTTCATAAAGAATATAGCACAACTTGAATAGGGATAACGTAAAAAAGAATGCAATAAAACAGAAAGGTAACAATTGGTGGTCAGCTGTTTGAAGCTCTTAGAGCAGCTGATGAGTTTGGGGGTAAAGTTCAGGGCCTAATTGGAATGGAACCAGGAGCCCGATCGAAGAGATAAACTGTAATTTAGGCATGGTGAGGAGATTCAGTTGCGTTTCGGAGGATTATTCCCCGGTTTTCGTTGATTGTGTTGAGGAGGACGTGAGCAGTCAGGTCTGGAGTGGTCTTCTTGTGGTAGTTCAAGGACTATTCCCCAGGATTTGAGTAATTTCATCCCATTATGAATGTCTGATATGAGATGAGAGGATCCATTTCTGGTTATTACAAGGGTGGCAGGGTGGCGCCATTTGTAGATTATTTTGTGGTTATGTAGAGCTTTGGTCACTGTTTTGAGTTGTCTCCGTAGCTGTAATGTGTGTTTAGATAGATCCGGATAAATTTGGATACCCGTGAAGGGTTCAGGGAATTGTGTCATGGATCTGGTTTTAACCAGAATTTGTTCTTTGGCCTGGAAGAAGTGGATTCTTAGCAGGACATCCCTAGGTATTGTGTCGTCTAGGTGTTTTGGTTTAGGAATCCTGTGGATTCGGTCTATGGTGAGCTCTATTGGAGACAGCTCGGGAGAGATGGTTGAGAACAGTTTAGTGGCGTATGTGTGGAGCTCATTAGGGTGGATGGTTTCCGGGATCCCTCGGATTTTTAGGTTGTTTCGCCTCGAGCGGTCCTCGAGGTCTGCTAATTTGGATTTAATCCACTTATTATCTTCTGTTTGTTCGGTGTAGGCGTCTACCAGTTCGTTTACTGTGACTGTGCACTCCTCCATCTTCTTTTCCATGTAATGGACTCTATCATCTATGTTTTTTACTTCTGATGAGAGGTTAGAGAGAACAGATGTAAAGCTGGCTGTTAGTGAATTTTGCAGGGTTAGGAGCATATCTTTAAGCGTGGAGTCTAAGCCCGGTTGACCAGTCGTGGGGAAGGATGTGATAGATGGGTGAGTTGGTAAAGGATTGTTGTCCAAGTTTAATACGTCCTGGTTAGAGTGATTTAATTTCATTTTGGATTTAGCTGGGCTTTGTGTGGATGGGCTGGGTGGTGGTGATTGGAGAGGTGACAGTGGAAGTTGTGGTGCTCCTATGTCTCCTGGATCTGCGTCAGGTAGGTCTGTATATGATTCTGGCTTTTTATTCGTGCCTGGGGTTATACTCTCGTGGTCCGTCCCTTTATCTGATTGTGGCCATTGAAAAAAGGCTGTTAGCTTTTTGGGGTGTCTGTCCTCCTTTCTCTTTCGGGACATTTAAATTTTAGTATTAATGCTTTCTGTAAGTGAAGTAGATAGGTTTTAAATGCCCCTTCTCCTACACTGTTAATGATATGTCGATCGGGCTTTCAGGGTCCTGCTTTAGTGTGACATTGTGATAGTATTAATTGTTAAACAGGACGGGTGTACCAAGATGGCCTCCGCAGCTTATCTCCTATAGTAGATTCCAATTACTGGCAGGGAATACCAGGAATTCTTGTTGGAAGGTGATCAGAGTCTATATAGGTGATTTCCATTAGGTGAGGCTCTGAGCCTTGTTATTTTATCATTTTTGTTTTGTTGTAATGAGGCTTTTAGTTTCCAAGATGGCCGCTGTGATATGCTGAGGCAATCTGTGGGGGAGCTAATGTACGGACTGACCATTTAATTACACCCCAAATAAGCAGTTTAGATGTATGTATCAGCCTGTGAGAGGGCCCGCTGGCTTTGTGTGGGCTGCCAGTCTTTAGATCTAGCAGGGGCTAATAGCCGCCGTCGGGCGGAGCAGGCCGCCCCTCCACGTCCGGAAATTTAGCCCGGGGATCCGTTCGCGGCCTAGGCCGCAGCGGGTAAAAGTTATTTTCCTGCTCCAAAATAGGCTTATTGTAAAGCCTGCATTGAGCACTTGTGTCCTATGGTCTGATTACCTGTTTTTTTGCTTTGTAGAGCTCGGATGGCGATGGATAATGTGCTGGATTGAGCGGAGCTCTCATACAGCACGTCCGCTCGCTAGCCGCTCCAGGCCACCTTCTTCCTGTTTTTTTATCATTTCTATAAGAAGATTCCCTTGCAGAAGGAAGGAGAGAGAGAATATCAATAAAATCTCAATTCCAAATTTTTTCCTTTAATGCATTTGACAAATGAAAACCTGAAGAAGAAATTTTGCATTGGCAAAGCCTCCTGAAAGCAGGTCTCAGGCACTGTATTCCTGGTAACAGAATTAACTGCTTGTATATCAACAACTGGCAATGTATAATTAATAGCAGAATTATCAACTCCATTTGACAAAGTATTCATAACATTTCCATCTGAAGAAATACTACCTTCCGACAGCGACACCGTTGAACTTGTTGCAGGCAATTTGGCATTCGCAGCAAAGCACTAGGGAGGATAGAGAGCCAATTAAATTAGACAGCATATTTACATTTCTCAACTCACCTGTATTACTATCAGAAGCACTATACACAGCCTGTGTATCCTGATCAATAGCATCGCTGCTAGCCGCATTCCCTGTGTCATCTTTTCTACTGCAGCCAGCACTCTCCGCTGACGCTGCTGTCTCCCTCTCACTCCTGTGAGCGTCTTCTCCAGGCTGCCTAGTAACCGACGAAAGGGGAGGTGGCCAGGAGGCCCGCCCTTCAGCTCCTCACACCGCTGACTGTCGGCTCAGGTGAATATCTTCTGCGCTTCTTTGGAGCACGGCGACCTGTTCCCGCCTCCTGGACCGCTTCATTAACTCCGCCTGCTGTCTCTCCTCCTGACCTGACGCCGTCACTTCCCTTCTCTCCGACGGCTGACTCCTCCATCCAGGGCTCCACATCCCCCGCTCTTCCACTGGGCTTGACGGTGACTGGCGACCCGGTAAGGCTTCCTTCAGCTCTGTTCTTCTTTCTTCTAGCTGGTCTTTGGCTAGTCTCTTCCGCCAGTGCCAGGCATCTACTTAGCCACTCGTCACCTTCTCCGCTCTCTGCCTTCTCCAGAATTCTCCTGAGGAGAGTCTTCATGGCCAAGACTAATAAGGGTAAGTATTATAGCCCTTTTGCTAGTCTTGGCCAACTGCGCCAGAGAACAGGGGCTCATCTCTATTTATAGGGGCCCCCCAACGTTCTAGACAGTAACAGGCGACCGTAACCTGTTAATTCCCTATATGAAAACTATACTAGAAATACATATATAAAACACATGTATATGTCTAATTAATAGGGGTGGGGCTGCTGCAAGCCCATGAAGTCGGGACCAAATATTTGTTCCCTCTTACATTCTCGATCTACACCTCCTCCCTGGGTCAGCTGATTGCCTCCCATGGCTTATAATACCATTTCTACGCTGATGACACCCAAATATATCTCTCCACGCCTCAGTTCACTCCATCAGTCTCCTCAGGCATTACTAATTTACTGACAGATATATCAGTTTGGATGTCATACAACATCCTCAAACTTAATCTATCCAAAACTGAGCTCATAATATTTCCTCCCCCATATGCCTCTTCCCCTGACTTCTGTGTCAAGATTGATGGCACAACTATCAGTCCATCCATGCATACCAAAGTTCTAGGTGTTATTCTGGACTCTGAACTCTCCTTTTGGCCCCACTTCAAATCACTGTTCGAATCTTGCCCCCTCAACCTCTGTAACATCTCCAAAATACTCCCCTTCCTAACCAATGACACCACACAGCTCCTAATTTACTCCCTTGCTGTCTCTCACCTTGAATACTACAACTTCCTCCTCACTGCATTATCGTTACATAGGCTTTCAGCCCTTCTGTCCATCATCCGTGTTGCTGCCAGACTCATCCACCTTGCTAACAATTCAGCGTCTGTCAATCAATCCACTGGCTTCCATTCACCCGACAAACAAAATTCAAAATAATAACAACAACTTGCAAAGCCACCCATAACTCAGCCGCCCCCAGCTACATCACTGACCTAGTCTCAAAATACCAGCCAAATCATTCTCCCGGGACCTCCTGCTCTCTAGCTCTTTCTTCACCACCTCCTATGCATGCCTCCAGAACTTCTCTGGAGCTTCTCCCATCCTCTAGAACTCCTTACCCCAATCTGTCTCTCCTACTCTATCCACTTTTAGGTGATCCCT
This sequence comes from Glandirana rugosa, assembly GCA_018402905.1. NCBI lineage: Eukaryota > Metazoa > Chordata > Amphibia > Anura > Ranidae > Glandirana > Glandirana rugosa. Next base: position 1,152,107 of record BLSH010423046.1, on the reverse strand, counting down.
GAAAACCCTTCTCTTCAGAGAAGCCTACCCTGCCCCCACCTAACAGCTGTATTTTTTTTTTTTTTTGCCATCATCTCTTCCCCCTCAGTTATTACCTTTTGTATCTCTTGACCTTCCCACCTAGATTGTAAGCTCTAATGAGCAGGGCCCTCCGATTCCTCCTGTATTGAATTGTATTGCAATTATACTGTCTGCCCTCATGTTGTAAAGTGCTGCACAAACTGTCGGCCATATATAAATCCTGTATAATAATAATTTAGAGCTGCCCCCTTGAGGGTCGTTTGAGAAATAAATTCCCCCTTGGTCCTTCCCACTTCTAGCTTCCTCCACTGCACCTGCCACTTTGTGTTCACTCATTTTTGGTGCAAGTTATCAAGCCTTAACACTTTAATAGTAATAGAGACCATAACAGGATTTATCTTCCAAAGAATGTACTTATAAGAGCTAATGCTGTAGCTCCCAGAGTTAAATTTGTTCCTTAAAGCAACAGTAGACAAATTGTTTGATAAAGAATATCAAATGGACAATTCTGATACACACTTTTATCAAGAACAGATAATATGAACACATATATTCACCAATCTATGGGGCTCAATGGGGCTTAACTAAAATTATTATAGCTTTATAGTATTTCACTGTATGACAACACAAGTATTAACCAACAAAATTGGTTTAACTAAATTTTCCTGCTCTAATTCAGAGCGTTCCTTTGAAGAATTTACTTTAAATTTGGTCAAGTGAGAAATGGCCACTCCAATGACAATGATCCTGATGTTCCGGTTCAGTCTAATCTTCTGCCGGCTTTAGTTAATTCCAAAGTTGGGTACCTGTATAACTGTGCCCACTAATCCCTGGGATAGGGCACAAATAGGCAAACTTGATTAAAGTAGAAGTCCAGTCAAAAATGAAATTTTTCCTATCCATAGTATGTTAAATATCTTTATCTGTGATATCATTCATTTTCTGGCTAGCTGATTGTTTAGCTTAGAAAGCTAATCTAAGACAGACAATCAGCTACTTCCTGTTCTTCAGGGACAACTCTATTTCCTGTTATCTGAATTCTCTAAGCTGTCTTTTTACTTCCTGATAAGGTTGTCCCTCATACTTCGACAGACATGCCAAGACCTGCCCAGCCGCGCCCAGCCCTACCCCCATCATTTCTATCCTTCAGAGAATAAGATCCCCTGAGAGAGAGAGAGAGGGGAGGGAGGACCGGCTTTGAAAGTATGTTCTGTTCTCTTCATGGTTCCAGCAGCACATAACACACACACTGTTAGAAACTAGATTACAATGCAACATGCTGCAGATTTTCTACAGTGTAGAACCATGTGGTTATTCTGCATGGCTGCAGGGCTGGTGCAAAGATTTTTGACACCCTAGGCGAAACCTCATTTTGCCGCCCCACTTTGGCTCTGCCCCTGACTCCACCCCCTTTGCCCTGTCCATGTATACGATGGAGGTGGCGGAGGTGGAGATTTTTGCAGCGCCTCTCTATCTATTTCTTTAGACACGGTCCACAGGCCTGCACCTGTGCCTCTGGACCCAGCCTAAAGTCAAATAATGGTGGCACCGGCTCACTTTCTTATGCCAGCCATGGTCCGCAGGTATATGGACAGGCTGGGGTAGTATATGGACAGGCTGGGGTAGTATATGGACAGGGGCCTGGCACCCTGGGTGTCAATGCGCCCTAGGCGGCCGCCTACTCCGCCTAGTGGTAGAGCTGGCCCTGCATGGCTGTGATGGGCACTGTGTACAGATCCATTTCTATTGCTCATTATATGTGAGTAATGAGCTTAAGGCTCCGTTTCCCTAGTCGATCACGCCATCCAAAGAGAGTGGAGCCGACTCCTCCCCCCATTTAAATAGGTTGTCCCACAAAGCATCATTCTTCAAAGAGTGTTTCCTGTAGTACAGGATCCTGGGAAATGGAGTCCTTCAACTGCAGAATCCAAGGGCAAATTTGCTCTGTAGCACCACAAGTCCCACAAGCAGTACTTCTGACATGACCATTCTGTTCAGCAGTTTCAGCACTAGATGGGAACCTCCACAACATTAATAAACATAAAATATGCCCATGCTAAAGGAGCACTATATGACTCCTGGCTACAATAATAATCTCTTCTAACAAGAGAAGTTCCCCATGACTGGTCTAAAGGTGGGACTATATCGGTACTAAATAAAGTACAATTTGAGTAAAATATATTATCATTTGTTGGTACAAAAAAGTTAAAAAGTTAGAGGGACATATAATCCGATAATAAAAGTGAGCATACAGCTATACAAAAAATACACTAAGACAGAGCAATGACATCTAGCACGTTTTGGGATTCCTTCTTCAGAGGTGTCAAACTCGATCGCCGCCGGCTACCTGCGATGGCACCCCCACAGTGAAAGAATGGAGGTCCGTGTAAGTAAACACGGATCTCTGTTCTGTTAGAGGGGGAAGGGCTGTGATCACAGGCTTCCTCTATATGGAAGCCATGATCACTCCCTTCCCCCAGCCGGCTCAGCCCACATACAGTTATAACATGCTCAGGGAACACAGTTAACCCTTAGAGTACCCCTCCAGGTTAACCCCTTCACTGCCAATGGCACTTACACAGTAATCAGTGCATTTTTATAGCACTGATCGCTGTATAAATGCCAATGGTCCCAAAAAAGTGTCAAAATGGTCTGACATGTCTGCTGCAATATCGCAGTACTGCTAAAAATCACAGATCGCCGCCATTACTAGTAAACAATAAAAAAAAAAAAAAACAGAAATGAATTCTCATCATCCATAAACGCGGCAACTTTTGCGCAAACCAATCAATAAACGCCGATTGTGATTTTTTTTTTTACCAAAAATATGAGGAAGAATATATATCAGCATAAACCGATGGAAATAATAGTTTTTTTATATTTTTGCATTTGTATTTTAGCAAAAAGTATAAAATTTGGGCTTTTTTTTGCAAAATTGTCGCTCTTCTTCTGTTTATAGCGGCGATCACAAATAACGCAGAGGTGATCAAATACCACCAAAAGAAAACTCTATTTGTGGGAAAAAAAGGGCGCAAATTACATTTGGGTACAACGTCGCACGACCGCACAATTGTCAGTTAAAGCGACGCAGTGCCGGATCGCAAAAAGTGCTCTGGTCCTAAAGTGGGAAATCCTTCCGGGGCTGAAATGGTTAAAGTGGAAGTTTCACTTTTGGGTGGAACTCCGCTTTAAGTATACAGAGTTATAAATATATATGAACAATTCAATTCAAAGATGGTATTGTACTGACCAAGTAAAAAGGGATGCATCATATGTGTATGCCACTATGCACTGTCTACAAGAAGGGGTAGTAAGGAAAAAGGAGGCAAGTATGGGCCAATGCATTTAATTTCTGTAGTGATAACATTAATATGATCACTCCTTAGGCCCCTTGCACACTGGGCCATCCAGCTCCAGCATGTCCCTCTTGGATGGAAGACTTCTGTGTTCTGGACCTTCATCCCTAATCAAACAGGCCCTAAACTCCGATACCATTCAGTGCAGCATTCAGCCACAGCCTGCCACAGATACTTTATGTGTAAACACCCATGATGACCACAGGTAATCGCTGGCTGTGTGAACAGTCATGAATGCTACTATCCACACACCCCAGGCGCAACAATCAGTAGATTTTTGGAGTTGGGATTCGCAACATGCCTAAATGCCCATGCGAATGGAGCCTAAAGTGGTTGTAAAGTCAGGAAATTAAATAACTGCCATCCCTTCTTTTTTATCAAGATCTAAAGTACTGTGTATAAGTTTCTCTTTTTTAATTGTAATCCTAAATACCTTCTCTCACAGCAGCTCTGTGCGGTCACGTGTCCTTCCTCTGTTTTGCTTCCCCGATCTAACGAATGCGGAGGGAGGGGCTGAGATACCCCTCTGAAGTCAGCCGGCCAGTAGAAGAAGATCACGTGACCACATATCGGTGCTGTGAGAGAAGGTATTTAGAATTAGAATTAAAAAAACAGACACATAACACTTTTTATCGTTCTCATAAAACAGAGGGGATGGAAGTTAACTATAAATGGTATTTTCAAGCCACAGGGAAGATCAGCGGGAGGGGAGGAGATCAGCTCTCACACACAGGCTTCAGGACTGACAGGCAGGACAAGAGGGAGGGCCTGCAGGGTGATGGAGGCACGTAAACTGACCACGGTATTGTGGATCTGCAGCCATGATTACCGTGGTCAGCACACATAGGGGGACACAGGAGCACACTGGATCAACCAGGTATTTTAGATCATAGAAAGGGACAAATTATATAGCACAGGCACTATGCTATAGATCATACCTTAAAGGAACAGCAGCTTTTTATCTCCTTTCAAGGTTACAGCCGCTTAACTGTTAATGCAGTTTTCTGTCAGGAAAAATAGTATTTTCTTTAGTGCACATGAGTTATAAAAATGGCATTCAGAAGTATTCCATTGCCTACAACTTTCTTCCTTGTAAACATCACAATTCTTGGGGATGTAGCAAAGAAAAATTCAGACTATTTTGTGTAGCACGTTGTAAATATTCATATATATATATATATATATATATATATATATATATATTACACATATACACATAAATATATACATACAATGTGTGTATGTATGTATATATATATATATATATATATATATATATATATAATACAGTATCTCACAGAAGTGAGTACACCCCTCACATTTTTGTAAATATTTTTTTTATATCTTTTCATGTGACAACACTGAAGAAATTACACTTTGCTACAATGTAAAGTAGTGCGTGCACAGCTTGTATAACAGTGTACATTTGCTGTCCCCTCAAAATAACTCAACACACAGCCATTAACGTCTAAACCGCTAGCAACAAAAGTGAGTACACCCCTAAGTGAAAACGTCCAAATTGGGCGCAATTAGTTATTTTCCCTCCCTGGTGTCATGTGACTTGTTCGTGTTACAAGGTCTCAGATGGGAATGGGGAGCAGGTATGTTAAATTTGGTGTTATCGCTCTCACTCTATCATACTGGTCACTGGAAGTTTAACATGGCACCTCATGGCAAATAACTCTGAGGATCTTAAAAAAAGAATTTTTGCTCTACATAAAGATGGCCTAGGCTATAAGAAAATTGCCAAGACCCTGAAACTGAGTTGCAGCACGGTGGCCAAGACCATACAGCGGTTTAACAGGACAGGTTCCACTCTGAACAGGCCTCGTCATGGTCAACCAAAGAAGTTGAGTGTATATGATCAGCGTCATAACCAGAGGAAATAGATGTATAAGTGCTGCAAGCATTGCTGCAGAGGTTGAAGGAGTGGGGGGGGGTCAGCCTTTCAGTTCTCAGATCATACATCGCACACTGCATCAAATTGGTCTGCATGGCTGTCGTCCCAGAAGGAAGCCTCTTCTACAGATGATACACAAGAAAGCCCGCAAACAGTTTGCTGAAGACAAGCAGACTAAGGACATAGATTACTGGAACCATGTCCTGTGGTCTGATGCGACCAAGATAAACTTATTTGGATCAGATGGTGTTGAGCATGTGTGGCGGCAACCAGGTGAGGAGTACATAGACAAGTGTGTCTTGCCTACAGTCAAGCATGGTGGTGGGAGTGTCATGGTCTGGGGGCTGCATGAGTGCATTGAGTTCATTGAGGGAACCATGAGACTGTGCCACGGGGCAGTATTCCAACATAACGACCCCAAACACACCTCCAAGACGACCACTGCTTTGCTATAGAAGCTGAGGGTAAAGGTGATGGACTGGCCAAGCATGTCTTTAGACCTAAACCATATTGAGCATCTGTGGGGCATCCTCAAATGGAAGGTGGAGGAGCACAAGGTCTCTAACATCCACCAGCTCTGTGATGTCATCATGGAGGAGAGGAAGAGGACTCCAGTGGCAACCTGTGAAGCTCTGTTGAACTCCATGCCCAAGAGGGTTAAGGCGGTGCTGGAAAATAATGGTGGCCACACAAAATATTGACACTTTGGGCCCAATTTGGACATTTTTACTTAGGGGTGTGCTCACTTTTATTGCCAGCGGTTTAGACATTAATGGATGTGTGTTGAGTTATTTTGAGGGGACAGCAAATTTACACTGTTATACAAGCTGTACACTCACTACTTTTACATTGTAGCAAAGTGCCATTTCATCAGTGTTGTTACATGAAAAGATATTTACAAAAATGTGAGGGATGTACTCACTTTTGTGAGATATTGTATAAACACACACATTGATCATCCACAACTTTATGGCCACTGACAGGTAAAGTGAATAACATTGATTATCTTGTTGCACTGGCATCTCAAAGTAAGTGGGATATATTAGGCAGCAAGTAAACCTTGTCCCTGAAGTTGATGTGTTGAAAGCAGAAAAAATGGTAATTGCAGTTGGGTATGGGGTTGTGTACCCACAGACCAGTCAGGGTGCCCATGGTCACCCGTGTCCACAGCCATAAACGCCTACAATGGACACGTGAGCATCAGAACTGGACCACAGCATTGGAAAAAGTTGGCTTGGTCTGATAAATCCAGTTTTCTTTTACATCATGTAGATGGCCAGGTGCATGTGCGCTGCTTACCTGGGAAAGAGATGGCACCAGCATTCACTATGGGAAGAAGGCCAGCTGACAGAGGCAGTGTGATGCTTCTGGTAATGTTCTGCTGGGAAACCTTGGGTCCTGCCATTCATGTGGACACTACTTGACATGTACCACCTACCTAAACATTGTTGGTGACCAAGTACACGCCTTCATGAAACGGTATTCCTTGATGGCAATGGCCTCTTTCAGCACGATAATATTCCCTACCACACTGCAAAAATGGCTCAAGAATGGTTTGGGGAACACAACAAAGAGTTCGAGGTGTTTACTTGGCCTTCAAATTCTCCAGATCTTAATCCAGTGGAGCATCTGTGGAATGTGCTGGAAAAGCAATTCCAACTCAGAGAGGCTTCACCTTGCAAATTACATATCTGCTACTGATGGCTTTGTACCTGATACCACAGCGTACCTTCAGAGGTCTAGTGGCGCCCATGCCTCAACGGGTCAGAGTGGTTTTAAAGGCTAAACGGGGACCTTCTCAATATTAGGTGGATGGTCATAAAGTTATGGGTGATTGGTGTGTGTATATACAATGCATATACAATATACTTACAGTAGACCTTCAGGCAAAAATAATTTTATTTTACCATGCTTTGTCTCCCTCGCATATGGATATAGATTTTTTTTTTTTTTTTTAATTTAAACAATTTTTTTGTGCATGCATAGGGCTTTGGGGGTGCACGTGCGTGTTTCCCAAACAGATGGGGACTGATGTTCCTCTCTAATAAAAAAAAAAAAAAGTTTTATACTAATGAAATTATATTTTACAACTTTATAGAAATCGAATGATAAAATCTGAAACATTAGCAAGGTTATGCAATGAATGGAATTTTCCTTTAACTGTAGATTAATGACACCTCTGAAGGTAAAATGGATGCTTCCACTGTGCTGCTACACAAGTCCTCTTGTTCTCTAGTACAGTAGGAAGAGATCACAGTAAATAGTTAGGATTGATACTTAAGCCACAGACCCACATTTGTAACACATACAGATCCTTTGTTAATAATTGATTAGCACACCAGCTTTAAATTAGATTTTACCTGTGCTTGATTAAACAAGATTAAAGTAAACTGTGGTTTTGCTCTGGAAAACATTTCTGGCTGATCTCCCAGCACAGCGCATCAATATGCTTCCGTTAGCCAAACCTTTGGGGCTTTCGTCAAACTCCTAGCGAGCAGCTTTGGTGTTCTTAGGATTGTCATAGAAACTGTTGCCAGAGAATACAAGCTGTCATTACCTTGGAAACTGTAATGGGGAGATCATAACGCAGGTGCCTATGCTGTTTCTGGAAATCTTGGCCAAAAAAAAAAAATTACCAGCAGACTATTGAGATATCACATTGAGACCAGCCTGTGTTCTCACAAGAGAAGAGACAGAAGAAATTTTAAACTTTAAAAGGAACTTATTTTTTAGTCCATTAATGTAAACTTAGGGGTGTACTCACTTTTGTTGACATTAATGGCTGTGTGTTGAGTTATTTTGAGGGGACAGCACATTTACACTGTTATACAAGCTGTACACTCACTACTTTACATTGTAGCAAAGTGTAATGTACAAAAATGTGAGGGGTGTACTCACTTTTGTAGATCAGACCAAAATGAGGCACAAATGAGGGACAGAGGGACTTTTTTTTTCCAAATCAGGGACAGTCCCTCGAAATCCGGTTGGGAGCTATGCATTCGATTTAATGCTTTTTTTACTGGTGACGCTAACATACCGATGAACCTTTCCCTTCACAAGACCCCAATGCTGTCATTCATACACATACTTTGAAAGCATCCCACATTGTAGCAAAGTGTCATTTCCTCAGTGTTGTCACATGAAAAGATAGAATAAAATATTTACAAAAATATGAGGGGTGTACTGACTTTTGTGAGATACTGTGTGTGTGTGTATATATATATATATATATATATATCGATACATAAACACTGTATATGAACATCACTTCTGAGATGGATCAGCACAATGCTCTGTGTCAGTGCTAACCAACCAGAATCGCTCTGATCCATCCCAGAAGTGCTACACAGAGAAGAGTGAGAGGATTGGGGATTTTAAATCCCAGGACCACTACACGGGCTGCACGTGGGCACTGACAGCTCAGCAACCATGGAGGGGATGTATGCTGTTCACCTTTTCATTTTTTTTTCTGCAGGGGTAAACTAAAACTTTAATGTGGTTGTAAACCTAAAACCTATGTCTCTGTAGTGTATACTTGTCTCATTCCAGAGCACTAAGTGTCATTTCTGTCTGCTGCTTCTTTCCTCTATCAGCATGAATCGCTAATGACAAATTTTACTGACACCAAGAGAAAAAAGGTGATGGGAGGAAGCTCCAGCTGATTGAAAGCCTGTGAAGGGGGTGTGTCCCTTCCCTCCAATCAACTCTCAGAGCTCTCCTCACTCAGCTCTGCAGAGTGTAACTTTAGCTCTCCGCCCCCTTTTTTCTGAACCGTCAGACAAGCTTTTAAATTCTGCACTTTGAATCGCTGTAGAAAAGAGTCTACAGATGAACAGGTACAACTTATGTAAGAGGATTTGTTTCATCTCTGTGTATCACCTGGGGCCATTCACTTTGCTGTGTATATGTAAGGTTTTAAAAGCACTTTAGACTGCAAAGGCACACATGCCATGGCCACAATGTTTTGCTTATGGCTGTGCCAAAAATTAAAAACACTGTCATGTTGAATGGTAAGTGCCTCATTCACCCTGCAACCGCATTGCAGCATTGTCGTGCAAGCTTTAACTACTGTGTCAAACACCCTCTGATAAGAGATTCAATACATATTACTCGTCATAGGGTGACACAAGTGTAAACAAGTCCTTATAAATCTGCATTTAGACAAAATATTATGAATATGAAATATATAACAAAAATGTCAGGTAGATGTTAGAATAGTAACCTAAAAAGTGTCCTCCCTGAAAACACACTAAAATTTCCATAAAAAAAAAAAGAAAGATAACCTAACAAATGGTCATTTTAATTTGGATATATTGGAAATGTTACTGGATTACAAGTTTGCATTGGTTTAACATTGTAGAAAACTTCTGTTGGCTGTCCACACTTATTTGTGTATGTCTTTACTGTTTTTCTTTGCAGAAATGCCTCCGATTTAATCCAGATGCCACTATCTGGGTAGCAAAGCAGCAGATACTGTGCACGCTAAATGAGAGCCTGAAGGATGTCCTCAACTACGGCCTCTTCCAACCAGCCACCAATGGGAGAGATGCCAAGTTCCTGGATGAGGAGCGACTGCTTCGGGAATACCCACAGTCCTTTGAGAAAGGGGTTCCGTATTTGGAGGCAAGTATTGCAAAGTGTTTGTGTACATGGCAAATAAAAAAAACCCCTGATAAAGCTGTTCTCGGGGGGGGGGGGGGGGGGT